>PISX010003310.1:0-121952 GCA_004024625.1 Mellivora capensis
GTGCAGCTCTTTAAAGCTCCTCTTACACACTTTGAAGCATGTATGAAGAGAACAAACAGCACAGAAATAAAACTATTTTCAAATATGGAGGGTATGTGCTATGGTTAGTGCTGTGAAGTGTGTAAACCTGGCGATTCACAGACATGTACCCCTGGGGATAAAAATTTGTTTATAAAAAATAAAAATTGAAAAAAAAAGGATGAATAAATGAATAGAAGTATTTATTTTATGTAATGTGAATAATCTACATAGTTGTGTTTTTTTAACATGTATAACTTTTTTTTTAAACATTTATTTGACAGAGAGCACAAGTAGGCAGAGTGTCAGGCAGAGAGAGGGGGGAAGCAGGCTCCCCACTGAGCAGGGAGCCTGATGTGGACTTAATCCCAGGACCCCGGAGATCTCGACCAGAGCCAAATGTAGATGCTTGACCCACTAAGCCACCCAGGTGCCCTGGGAGTTACCACTTTTAACTGTAGAAATTTCCCAGTTCAAACTGGTGTTTTTAAGCAAGATAATAAAAATTCAGGTCCTCTTTTCCCCAAATCTTAGAAACAACTGTTGGATTGCCACCATAACAAATTTCAGAAAGTTGGAAGCTTAAAACAACAGATCTATTACCTTACCTTCTGGAAGTCAAAATTCCGGAACGTGTCTCACTGGGCCCAAATCAAAGCTTCAGTAGGGAAGGTCTAGAAGAATCTGTTTTCAGGCTTCTAGAGGCCCCTCCTAGAGGCCCCTCCGTATTTCCTGACTGGCTTGTAACTTTCGTCCATCATTAAAGCCAGCAAGAGCTGTCTAGTCTTTTCTCCCAGGAAATGATTCTGACCCTGATTCTCCTTCCTTTCTCTCTCACTTATAAAGAAGTTTAGGATTACACTGAGTTCACCTGGATTATCCAGCTTAATTGCCTTGTCTTAAAGCCAGTTGATTAGCAACCTTATTCCAGCTGCAATCTTAATCCTACCCACCCCCCCCTTGCCATAGAACCTATTCACAAATTCCAGGGATTAGGATGTAAACATCTTTAGGGGCCGAGATTCTGCTTTATCACGATTATACAGCAGATGACTTAACAAAAATCCTGTTTATGAAGAAGCGTTGGTGATGAGAGCAGTTATGGGAAATACCTCTCAAAGATTACAAGACTTGTTGAAACAAAGGCTTTGATATTTGGCAGACCAGAAAAGCAAGAAGAAACTAAAGATAAAGGAATCAGTTCAGAGAGAGAGAGAAAGCCCATGTGACTGCCTTGTCCTAATGTGGGGTTTTTAACATGTTATAATCAGAGTCATGGTTTTCAGATTTAAGCATTAACAAAGGACTCAGAGACTTCTGTTTGTGTCTGCTTCTTTAGTCTCTTCTGTCTGGGTGCTCTCCACATGAATAAGTAATTAAACTCCCTTGTTTGCAGGTTTATTAAGTTTTTAAATTATTCTTCCACCAAAATATTTTTCCTAGCCTTTCAAGGAAGGAAGAGAAAATGAATCACCAAGGTCAATCTTTTCTGATCACTTCTGAAATCACAAAGTATCAGTGGCTGTTGTATTTTTTAGCCTGCTTTTCTACCTGAAGGAATTGGACACTAGATTTTGTCAAAGAGGTTTTCTTCTTTTTTTTTTTTTTTTAAGATTTTATTTATTTGACAGAGATCACAAGTAGGCAGAGAGGCAGGCAGAGAGAGGAGAGCAGGCTCCCCGTGGAGCAGAGAGCCCCACGTGGGGCTCAATCCCAGGACCCTGGGATCACGACCCGAGCCGAAGGCAGAGGCTTAACCCACTGAGCCACCCAGGCACCCCATAAAGGGGTTGTCCTTTTGAGTGTTAACTGCAAACATTCTTTTTTTCAGAGAGGGAGAGGGGGGATGGAGGTGCAGAGGGAGAGGGAGAGAGAGAATCTCAAGCAGGCTCTATGCCCAGCGCAGAGCCTGATTCAGGGCTTGATCTCATGACCCCAAGATCATGACCTGAGCTGAAATCAAGAGTCAGACTGAGCCACCCAGGCACCCCATGCAAATAATTTGTGACATGACTCTTCTTATGGAGTTATTGGCTCCGTTTGAAATTAAAAAGAGCAGTAGGTGTAGAAACATATGGGTTATCACACTATCAAAGTCCTAGTTTCTCTTTTTGGTGTGACAGGAACATAAGACATGAAAGTTTGTTGTGAACGCAGAAGCAAAGATAAGTATGCCCCTTTGGTGCCCACAGAATAGTGGGCACCAAAGGGAGAAACAGGATGGGTTTATGAAGAACGAAAGGAAGGAAGGGCCAAAATAGAATTCCAAATGGAAACCTGGCTTCCAGTTTTACGATAATTAGGGATTATCTAGAAATAGTTCAGAATACTGGAGTAAGTGCATTCTGCTTATTCATTGGAGATCAATTGTAAGTCCAGAAAGAAGAAGCTAGAACAGAAATCAAAAGGAATTTTGACTGTAGAAGAAAGGTCATGAAGCCAAAGATAGAACAGCATTTTGTATCTTCCTAAATTCAGTTTCTTCTCAATGAAAATTTTAAACACCTCAGATCGAATTTAATTCAACAAACAAGGGTGGCCGTCCACTTTTCTAGGGTAGCCGTTACCCACCAAGGCATGAATGACAATCTGTGACCTCAAAGGATCTCACTGGGAGGGTAAGACATTAACCTCAAATGAATAATAGCACGAGATGCTATTTGAATTTTTTTATTCTGGAAACCTTTAAACATCCACAAAAATAGAATGATACCTCCATGTATAGAATAGAAATCAACCATGTATTGAATAGAAATCAATCAAAAATAGAATCAGCCTCTGTGTACCCATCACTTGCTTCAATGATCATCAATATCTGGCCAAGCTTGTTTCATTCATCTTCCTCCCCACACCATTATCTGATGGATTATTTTAGAACCAATCTTAACTATCACTGATGCATGGCTTTTAACCTAAATTACATAGAGCTAAAGGGGTTCAGAGACGAGGAGAGATGAGGAGAAGCCTCTTGAGAAAGTATGAGCAGACTTAGTCTTAACTGCTGAGTTGAGCTGGATGAGCCCAGCATGGGGACGGCACATTCCAAGGAGGAAGGAATAATGTGAATAGAGAAAATATTAAAAAAAAAAAAAAAGGAAAGAAAGATGTTCTGATGCCTGCTACGTTGTGGAGCTTCCTCGCAAACATTCTGCGAAGTCAAAGAAAGCGGACACAGAGGGTCACGTATTGCATAATACATCATTTATACTAAATGTCCCAAAGAAGCGCCTCCAGAGAGAGAGCAGATTGCTGGTGGCCAGGGGCTGCTGGCAGGAGAGAATGGGGGATACCTGCTCAGTGGGTACGGGGTTTGACTGGGGCACGAGGAAAATGGCGGGGAACCAGACAGAGGCTGTGGTGGTACAACATTGTGAATGTATTAAGTGCCTCTCAGTTGTTCACTTTAAAATGGTTGATGGTATGTTATGTGAATTTCACCTTGATTTAAAAATTTTTAGTGATTAGCTCCTCAGTGGCCTCTACCAGGTGTACCAGGGATAGATACAAAGAAGAATAGGGAACCTGGCTTTCTGGGGCTTACAGTTCCCTCAAAGGCAGCAGCCCAGGGAGGAAGCTTGGGTAGGTACCAAGAGGAGGAATTCTTTAGAGTGCGTGTGGCAAGGTCACAAAAGACGGGCTGTTCTGTTCCACCTGGGTAGCGCAATTCCATACAAATATTATGTGAGCCACATATGTAATTTAAAATTTCCTACTAGGCGCATTAAAAAAGTAAGGAGAAACTGTTGAAATTATTTTAATACTATGCATTATTTAACTCAATATACCTAAAATACCATTTCAGCATGTAATCAATGTTGTGGGAGGCCGCGTTAAGGTTGGAGACTGGAGCCAAACCAGGCCCTGACTTGTGCCTCCTTGAGAACTAAAAGGTTAATATGACCTAATAGTTGGAAAAGTTGAGTAGCACTGAGAAAGGGTCTGAGCTATGTGCCTTCTGCTCACCTGCGTGACCTCTCACATTGGTTAATTGGGAACAAAACAACGTGGGCCTTAGCCAAGGTCTTGTTGTGTCTGGAGGAGTCACAGCTGGTGCCCTTTCTCACCTCGTGTAGCAACACTGAATGTAACAGCCATTTGGCACCAGGATATCTGTACGAAGATGCTTAAGGAATTTATAGTGGGAACCTGTGATAATTGTTAGGCTTGTTATGGATAATTGTTTCCAGCCTTGCTACAACTATATATATTAGTGCACGTAGCTGAATAAATTGACTCTGTTTGGACAACCTCCTCTGTGTCCCTCATCTCTTCGCATCTCTTTCTTTTAACTGTCCTCTTACCCTCTCGACCCTGGTTGTGTTGTCGTGACACAATGTATAGCATTCTTTTTTTAACAGCTTTTGTTTTTATTTATTTGACGGAGAGAAAGGACGAGCAGGGAGAGGGGTGGAGGGAGAGAGAGAAGCAGACTCCCCGCTGTGCAGGGACTCCCCCCCCCAACACAGGACTGGATCCCAGGACCCCAAAATCATAACCTGAGTAGAAGGCAGACGCCAAACTGAGGGAGCCATCGGGCGCCCCAATGTATTACACTATTAACAAGATCTTTTACCTTCTTTTTTCCCTGCAGTCTTTGAAATCCAGTGTTCACACCTACAACACGTGTGTCACCGAGGCCAGCACATTGCGGAACTCACTGGCTCTCACGCGGGTGGCTGGTGTAAGGCACGGCATTGCCGGGGAGGGACAGGAGGAGCTTCTCCACGGGGTGCGGCAGGGCCCGGGGCTTGTGCGGCTCCAGGCAGAGCGAGTTGTGGGGGGCGACGGCCCCGAGGGGAGCAGGGGCCGGAGGAGTGCGCGGTCCACCGGCTGTGAGGGTGACACGCAGCCAGGGTGGCGGGTCCAGCCCGGGTTTGATGGAAATTGAGTGTTGTAGTGAGTATATTTTAATGTACATGTGGTTTTTTTTTTTTTTTCCTGACTGATTTTCCAGGAGAGGAGATAAAGAAGAGTTCGAGCTGTCATTACAAAAAATTGATTTAATGACTATTCCCCGCCCCCAACACCCGGACTATCCGACTCTCCGTCTCCAGCTTTCTTTTCAAAGTCGAAATAAACCTTGCAAACCTTGGTTGTAGAACTTGTTCATCTCAACTTAATCGTCAATGTCTTGCTCAAGATAATGTTTCAGTGTTAACCAAGAGCAGAATCTCTCAAGGTAAGGGATTTCAGGAGTGTAAGGTACCCATAAACTTTTTTTGAACTTTAATTTCATTTCAAAATAATTGCAAGCACATGGAGGAGTTACAAGAAGGGTACAACTCCCATATACTCCTTACCCAGATTTGGCAGTTTTAACATTCCGCCACATGTGCGTGCAAACTTACATATACTTGTGTGTATAGGCATCTGCATACACATTTCTTCCTGTTACTATTTTTTTGTGAAACAAATTGCAGACATTTATGCTCCTTTACCCTTCTTCTCTGCAGCTGGTATTTCCTGAAAGACTGTTAACAATAAGTACAGTGCAATTACCAAAATCAGGAAATCTAACATGAACATAATATATACTATTTAATTCCTAGTTTATTTTCAAATCTTTCCTGTTATTCCAATAACATCCTTTAGAGCATTTCCTCCCCCTCCCACCCTCCCCCATTCCAGATCCAATCCAAGATCATGCCCTGTATTTAGTTGTCACATCTCTTTAGTCTCACTTAATCTGGAACATTCCTTCAAGCCTTTTAATCTTTCACATTAATATTTGGGAAGACTATTGGCCAATTTTTTGATGGAGCACCCCTCCCTTTAGAGTTGTCCTATGCTTTCTCATGCTTATGTCCAAGTTATGCATTTTTTTAAAGATCTTATTTATTTATTTGACAGATCACAAGTAGGCAAGAGAGGCAGGCAGGGAGAGAGGAGGAAGCAGGCTCTCCACGGAGCAGAGAGCCCGATGCGGGGCTCGATCCCAGGACCCTGGGATCATGACCCGAGCCGAAAGCAGAGGCTTTAACCCACTGAGCCACCCAGGCGCCCCCAAGTTATGCATTTTGAGCAGGAATACTATGTAAGTGATAGCACTCCCTTTCCTGCTCATCTCACCTGGTAACTGTTGATCACTTTTGAGTTCTTGATTTATCCAGAAATACATCCAGTCTCTTAGCACAGGGCAAGGCATGGGGCAGGCTCCAGAACCTCATCGTTGATTGAGGTTTGGAGGCCTTATGTCAAGAAGAGAGGTCAGTCCAACTGTCACATGAAATTTATAAACAAATTAAAGTTTCATTCACCTTAAAATCAGCAAGCTTGTTCTGATTTTAGCATATATGAGAAAATCCTGAACATGTTTAGAATGTGATGTCACTGAAAGTACAAAAATGTAAGGAGACATAGCTCACACACACAAGAACCCTCTCTTGTTAGAGCAGATCAGTTTTTTTTTTTAAGATTTTATTTATTTACTTGACAGAGATATCACAAGCAGGCAGAGAGGCAGACAGAGAGGGAGGAGGAAGCAGGCTCCCCGCCGAGCAGAGAGCCCAATGCAGGGCTCGATCCCAGGACCCCGAGACCATGACCTGAGCTGAAGGCAGAGGCCCAACCCACCGAGCCACCCAGGCACCCCGAGCAGATCAGTTTTTACCAGAGGCTATGTTGCAGAAGTTTCCCAGCTTGCCCTCTTTACCTTCAGCATTTTCTTAGTTCACTGGGTTTGGACAGTAACACCTTTGCGCATCTACTTACCGTTCATTCATTCATTCATTCATTCAGCCTGAGGGGCTGCGTGTGGTGGGTAGAGGGAAACAGAGAATATTAAGGAGGCTCCATGCCTAGCATGGAGCCCACCGGGGGGGCTCAATCTCAGGACCCTGAGATGATGACCAAGAGTCGGACACCCAACTGCCTGAGCCACCCAGGCGCCCACCCCTTTCTTTTATTAATCCTGTGAATTGTAAAGCTTTTTTAGCTTTGTTGCTAAATGGTGTATATTCATTCATCCTTTATAAAATGAAAGAGAGGGTTTTGTTCAATACCTCTAAATACGGAAATGCAAAAGTAACACAGCTCGGTGCACACGGCCCAGCTGTATGAAATAAAGCAGGATGGCGTTCCACAGGCTGAGACCTCTGAGCAGAATCAGATTCAAGGCCCAGCACGACCACACTCTCACCCTCGCTTCTTCTGGGATCCATGGATCCCCGGGAGCATTACACTTGCCAATGTTTTAAACATTTAAATATGTTTTATTGTTCTTCTGGCTAATGAAGAGACATGTACTAAGTCAGGACTAGGCACCATACTGGTCAAGGCAGCCGCCTTGGTGAAACAAAGTGTTTTATTTGCTGTGTTTAAGTGTGTAATGTCTCATCACACCCCATTCCCTCCAGGTTTCTGTGGGGAGGACTGTGTGGGTGGACCTCCTTACTCCTTACAGATCTAAGGCCGGTGGGGCTGTCGGCATAGGACAGGGAGAGGGTGTGGGACAGACCCCGCCAAAGTCACAGACTAACAGAAGCTGGGGGACAGTGATATGGAGTCAGCAGAGCAGCCAAATATTTTTAAAAGTATTTAAAACCCATGAGATCAGAACTCTCCATGGAGTTGGCATTTCAGGGTTTCTATCTTTTTTTATTCTTTAAAGACCAATTCTGTTTTATATTTTTTGAAGATTTTATTTTTTTATTTGACAAAGATTGAGACAGCACAAGCAAGAGGAGCGGCAGGCAGAGGAAGAGGGAGAAGCAGGCTCCCCGCCCATCAGGGAGCTGGATGCGGGCTGATCCCAGGCTTAACCGACTGAACCACCCAGGCGCCCCAGGGTTCCTAGCTTTAAAAGTTGTATTACTTTCCTTGTCAGTCCTTGTTGGACGGTGCCCTCACTTGCCCATCTGCAGAATGGAGCACAAACGGAACGTGTAGTTCAGGAGTCCGGAGAATCCCAGGAGCCCTCTGTCGGGGCATGTTCCCGGCACCCCAGATCACAGGCTGGACCCTAGCTCCTGCCTCCTCCAAGCCTGTGTGTTGACGCTCAGGTCTTTCTTTAACACACACCGCCGCGAACTTTGGCTGCAAGTCATTACTTAACACCTGCACGTTGCAGTTCTGTTTGATGGCTGTTTCACCATTGCAGACAATGAATCCAGTGATCCTGATGAGCCAGCCCTTAGGAATATGAGGGGTTTGAGTCCAGGAAGTCTGCGGGACGCTATCGAACCTACGAGTATGAAGAGGCAGAAGGGTCCTGCCTGGGGAACATTGCATTTGAAGAGAAAAGGCCGAGCAGAGGGGTGTTGGGTGGTGCAGTCTGTTGGGCATCTGACTCTTGGTTTTGGCTTGGGTCCTATCTCGGGGTTGTGAGAGCCAGGTTTGTGTCCACCACCCAGCTGCCCTGCTGGTATGCTCTCTCTCCCTCTCAAATAAATCTCAAAAAAAAGAAAAGAGAAGAGAAAAAAGAAAAAAAGGAAAGAAAAAAAAAGAACAGAACAAGCAGAGCTTGTAAAAGCTACTCAGCTGACTTTGGCCCGTCTACAGTTTGAAAACCATCTGAAACTATCTGGGAACGTTATGCTATTTTAAAACAAGTTATAGTCTCAGGAAAGATTGGAATTAAGCTACTGCTTAGTTCTGCTCACAAGAAATCGTTCACATTTCTGGGTTGCCTTGCCAAGGTAAAAAAAATCAGCGTCCCCTTGAGCCTTGGGGCAGACGCTATTTATTGCCTACCCTAAAGCCATTCTCTGATTCCTCCTTCCCTGATGCTGTCTGAGTTCTGGGGTGATCTCTAGTTCTCCAAGACCAGGGGGTCTAGCCCTGTGATCGGCTTCTGCCTCAGACCATGAGAGGACATCTGCTGGGGAGCCTCAGGGACTATTTTCTTCTCCTGTAAGTGGAGGGCATCCTAGGGCGAGTTCTTTGTTTACAGACACTGAAATTTGTATTTTGCCTATTGTTCAGGTGTCACAGAATATTCTTTTTTTCCCCTCAACCATTTAAAGTTATAAAAACCTTTCTTAGCAGGCTGTACAAAACTAGAAGACAGGCTGGATTTGGCCCATGGGCCGTAGATTACTGACCCCTGTGCTGTGCAAAGGGGGTGCCTACAAAAGAGAAATATTTTTGATTTACAGGAAGGGAAAACTAAAAGTAGGGGAAAGACCAGCTTTAAAGTTTTGTTGTTCTTCCAGTTTTGTCCTGACACAAAAGAAAACCTCTGGGCAGTTGCGAAGGGCTAAGCGATAGGAGAGGACTGAGTAGAAGAAATGTTCAAGGACTTTTATGTTCTTGAGCTGTGGTTGAAGAAGGTCTCTCGAGGGCCCCTGCCACTGAGATATTTACCCACACCTTCTTTTATTAATCCCGTTGTTTCAGCTTTTGGATTTTGGTCTTTAATAGCACTACAGTTCACTTTGTATGCAGTGTTAGGTGGTTCCATTTTTTTTTTTTAATCCGTGTAGTAGCAAGATTTCCCAAGACCATCTTTGGAGAAACCCCCTTTTTTCCCATATTGTTGTGGAGGATGGTTGGGGGCAACCTGGCTTTCTGTCCCCTGGGGAAGGGGAGCATCAAGTATCAGGGTATGCACCCAGTGTACCAGGCAGCTCTGAGAAGCCTTGAAGTCCTTCCTCATAGCCACAGGAATCTTAAGACTGTAGGGAAAAGGTACGGGCAACACGTAACGTAATAGAAGGACACATGCATTCACCAGCACACCTCCTTTACCAAACACCGGGAAACCAAGAGTCACCTTAAACACAGAACAGTGGGTAGGGGGATACGGTAGTGAGGAAAGTGAATAAGAGAATACAGAAATAACTAAATAAAGCAAGGGAACAGACGTGGAGGTTAACGCTAAGCATATACCTCAAAAGGAGGGATAAAATTATTTATATAGGTTAATATTTTTTTTTTAAAATAATGAGCATCTTGAGAAACCAGATCTGGTTCATGTTGTGACCTGGAGTTTCCTGATCACGCCTGCCTTCCAAGTGAAAGTTTGCTAATCTGTCACGGCAGGCAGCTTTCTCCTAGGTGGAGTGGCCGCTTGATGAATGAAAAAGTGCCAGAGGTTTTTTTTTGTGAGGCAAGGATAAGCATTAGGAAGCAGCAGTGTGAGGAAGGATTGGAGAAGTGCTACGGGAGGACATTCTGGCAGGGCTGTGAGGCCAGAGAGAGAGACAGAGAGCGACCATTGACACCAGCGACAATGCTGACTGCTTTTCATACACTAGACCGAAATCTAAGTATTTTACATCCTCATAGCAACCTGCCTGGGGTAGGTTTTTGTTTTGTTTTGTTTTTTGAGAGGGAAGGGGGAATGGGGTGGAGGGAGAGATAGAGAGGGAGGGCATATCCAGCAGACTCCCCGCTGAGCACGGAGCCCGATGCGGGGCTAGATCTCACAATTCTGAGATCACAACCTGAGCCAAAATCACGAGTCCAAGGTTTAACCCACTGAGCCACCCAGGCACCCCTGGAGTAGGCACTTTAAGTGTTCTGATTTTTCAGAGGAGAAGACTAGGGTGCAGAGAGGTGAAGTACTTGGTCCAAGATCTCACAGCTAGTAAGTACTGGACTAGAATTTGAACCCTCGCAGTCTGATTCCAGAATCTGTCACTGAATCCTTTCCCTGCCCTGAGGGTTTCACTCTATCACCTGCAGCACTTATGCTGTTGGTATTAGCAGATTAATTATAAAAGGCTTAACTTGTTGAAAAATATGGAGGCAGTCAGTATTACAAGGAACAATATGCAGATTTTTTTTTTTTTTTGCTTTAACTCTTTCTTCAAAAAGACTTGTTCTGTGGCTTTATTTTTCAATAAATTAATATACCAAGTAAAAAATAGAGGGCCATGTTCTTTGCTGGTGCCACAAAGATACTGTGAAGTATCCCTACCTGGACCTGGATATTGAGAATGACAATGGTGAGAGGAGTCCCTTTTGATGGAGTTAAAATTTGACCAGTTAACCGGTTAGCTGGAGCTTTTAATCTCGAATTGTATCATTTATAACTTGGTCCCTAGAAAAGATCTGGCATGTCTTCATTAGTCTTGAAAATAAATGATTGCATTTTACACAAGCAAACAGATAAAAATACTGCCCATGAGCAAAATAAAATGTAGAGGGGGAAAAAAAACAACGATTAGAATAATGCCAGGGAGCTGTATACAAGGGAAAGTTAAAGATTCTTGTGTTCAGGGCTCTCCAGCGTTAAATTGATCTTTCAGGCCAATGTTTTGGAGTGTGTTCAAACCCAGAAAAAAGAGCGACATTCTTCATTAGCTGGAGATAACAAGAGGCATTTTCAGTGGGATTTAATGCTGGGGAGAGACTGCAGCAAGCATGGAAATAATTGGGAGTCTGAACTCATTGAACTGATTTGTGCTGTTTACTGGTGTCCAAAAATAAAAAGACCCCATTGATTCAAGTTCTCTGCCCCCGAATCCTTTCATCAAGTGTGCAAGGAATTGGCATGACACTCAAGGCCAAAAAGAGTGACACCATGAGAAAGAGACGCGTAAAGGAAGTGGACTTTTCTGGCAGGAACACCTCCGAGCCTGTGAAAGGGAACAGTGAGCGTCTGTGGGGCTGGGCCAGGGGCCACAGCTGTCAGATGGGGCCCGAGTGGAACACGTGGCTTCTGCCGAAGGAATGGGGTTTCTGAGAAAGAATGAAGGCCCCGGCAGAGGTGGCGGAGGAGAGCTCAGAATGGTGAAAAAGACAGCTGGGGTTGGCACCAGGAGAGGACCCCAGACTCCTGAAAGGCGGCCCTAATGCGAATAGGGGTCATTGTTCCAAGACACTTCAGCCCCAGGGCCTCGAGCAGACCTGCTGCGGAGGTGCCTGTCCCTCCGGGTCAGCTCTCACCAGACTCCAAGACATGCAGAGCTGCAGTTTAAAGCTTAATCGCACTTTTAAGAGGAGAGAATGATGAAAACATTATTTATTTATTTATATTAGAGAGAATGAGAAAGCTCGAGTGAGAGGCAGAGTTAGAAAGGGAGGAGACTCCCCACTAGCAGGGAGCCCGATGCGGGACTCGATCCCAGGACCCCGAGATCATGACCTGAGCCAAAGACAGACCCTTAACCAACAGAGCCATCGAGACGCCCCTGAAAATATTTAATAGGTACATCCTTCAGAAAGATGGCAGGACAAAGTGGGAGAAATTAAAGCGACAATTAGGAAACAACATGAAGGAGGAGGAGGAGGGGAAGAAGGAGGGGAAGGGAGATTTAAGACTGAACTCTTTCTCTGTAAGCACACGTATCTATGAAATAAGCTTACATTCTATTATGAAAAATTTCAGACTCCAGTGTCTTCTTCCAAGCTCATGTGGTCACTAGCAGAACTTAGTCCCTGCAGTTACAGGACTGAGGTTCTCAGGCTTGCAGGCCAGCTGCTCTCCCGGTTCTCTGCTGCTCTTGGTAGCACAGCTCCTGAAAAGCACGTGCAAATTCAATGCATCCACCACCTCTCCTCCCATTCTGAAACCATCCACCACCTCCTCCTTCCTTCTGAAACCATTTCGCTCAGGGTTTTTACCCCACCATTGTGTTGGAACAGCTCTTATCAAGGTCACCATGACCTCCATATTGTCAAATCCAATGGTCCATTCTGAGTTTTCATCAAACACATCCAATCCCCTTCCTTCTCTATATGCCATCTTCTCTCGGATTCCAGGACCCCACACCCTCCTGTCCTCTTCCTCCTTCACAATCTTTTTTGCTGGTTCCTTCCCAACTCCTTGACCCTTAGCTGTCACAGAGCTTCAGTCCTCTGCTTGTGTGTATCCTTGGTTGAGCCCATCTACTCCCATGGCGTTTTTTTTTTTTTTTAAGATTTTTATTTATTTATTTGACAGAGAGAGAAAGATAGAGAGAGCATAAGCAGGGGGAGCAGCAGAGGGAGAGGGAGAAGGAGACTCCTCACTGAGCAGGAAGCCTGATGTGGGACTTCATCCTAGGGCCCTGAGATCATGACCTGAGTCTAAGGCAGCCACTTAACCGACTGAGCCACCCAGGTGCCCCCACTCCCATGGCTTTAAAGGCCTGCTGCATGTTGATGACTCCAAACGATCTCCAGCCTTGTCCTTTGTGCTAAACTTCAGACACATAAATAACAATAACAATAATAGTAATGGTAATAATAATAATAATAATAATAAAAACAGAAACAACAAAAAAACTAATAAAATGAACACAGTGTATTGTGTATTTGCATTTGCTATATTATTCATTAAAATGATAATTAGGAATTAAAATAATAATTCTTATATAGCAAAACCAAACACATATGCAGTGCTTATTTTGTGATAGGTACTGTTTTAAACACTTTATAAACATTAACTCATTTACTGTGCCCTCATCAGTTCTCCAGGTTTTCACGAGGATGTCCATCCTGCCCAGGGTGGACTTCATAGGTGTGTGACTCGGGCAGTCCCACAGCCTCCACCCCTGCAAGGGCCCTGCAGTTGCTTTACTGCTCTGCTGTCACCATCTTGAAAGTCTTAATTTTTAAACAAGGGGTCTTGTGTTTTCATTTTCCATTCGGCCCACCCATGATGTAGCCAGTCCTCATCCTGCCCCCAGCCAGGGAGCACACATCACTGTGCTCTGGAAGAGCCACATCCTAGGCTGGTTCAGGGAGGCCGTCACTGAACCTGCTGATGCTGAAAGGTTTGCAGAACTGGCTCAGAGATCATGGCTCTGCAGGTGCAATCTGACCGCCGCACCAGGCCCTCCAAAACCCATGCAGGGATTAAGCTAACCAGGTGAGATGCGTTCCCGAAGAGTGTAGTTTTGGTTCCCTGTAGCACTGGCTTTGGCCTGAGGCCCCCTCTGATTATGGATGTGGTACAAAACAGCCCTGTGAGGCCACTAAGGGGCATCCCAGACAAATTATTGAGGACCCTGTTGGCCGCATCTCACATACACCAAAAACTTCTTTTTGGTCTCAGCACGTGAGATGGTTAGCCTTCTCCTGAGCAGTGGTCTGTGTTCTATTTTTAGAAAAAATGGTAGGGTCGCCATGGACCACATATGTCACTGTTGCCTTCGCTGTCCCGCTGTGAGGAAGCTGAGCCATCCACCTGGCTACCACCACTCTACATTGTAATGACAGTCCTCATTCTTGGCTCTACTTTATCTTTCCTGCCCCCGCATTCCTTTGGGCCCATTTCCCTCATCTATGGAGGTTTTATCTTACTGTATGTATTTTTATAAGTCATTTCATACCCTTTCTAGAAAAAAGTTATAACTCAAATTAAATGACAACTGTTGAAATAAATCAAATCCTATAAGATCAAGTACCCTCTTCTCATAAAATTTCTTGAAGCTAAAAAGATTTTTCTGGACCTTCTCACTTAAGCAGTATCATTCACAAGAACATTCTGGCACAACAGTGACCCAGGTAGTCCCATGGAGTCATGGGATTTGCTGTGTGCAGGCCTGAGCCTGGAGCTGAAAGGCTGCCAGACCAACAAGCCCGTGACACTGAGTCAGCTGTACGGGGCTCCCTGGGAGAAGAGCACCACCACCCTCTTCCTCTTTCTCAAAAGTAAAACAAATCCAAATCAGCTCACTGGCCACTGACCGGATAAATGCCTGATGGCCTTCTCTGAGCCCCAGACACATTTAGTGCAGCAGGTGGGTTCTGCCTTGCCGCTACAGCCATTCAGGAAGGCGGTGCACAGAAAGCCAGCCACCGGGCTAACTGACCTGGCCTCCGGGAGCTTATTCACACTATTGCTGGAGGAAGGACTGATGAGGGTCAGGCATCACATTAGTGAGCTCTGATGAAACACCACGATGTTTTAGGCAGCATGAGGCAGAGCAGGGTCCTCAGCTTCATTCCTGTATCACTTTCGTGGATTTTCTCATGTCTGTGTACTTTATTTTTAAAAAAATATTTTATTTACTTTTTTGAGAGAGAGCATGCACAAGCAGGGGGAGTGGCGGGAGAAACAAGCTCTCCGCTGAGCAGGGACCCAACACTGGGCTTGATCCCAGGACCCTGGGATCATGACCTGAGCTGCAGGCAGACAGTTAGCGAACTGAGCCACCCAGGTGCCCTATATATGTGTACTTTTTATTACAGTTTTTACTTGATATTTATCTTTGAATCTGCGTCAATACTTTAATCTCCTCCTAAGCAATAGTACTCCAAATGTCCGAGTTTGATATTTTAGTTCTGTTTTTTCTATCTATAGAAAGACAGTCTACTGTTATCTATTATAAAATAAATATTGGGGTGCCTGGGTGGCTCAGTGGGTTAAAGCCTCTGCCTTCGGCTCCGTCATGATCTCAGGGTCCTGGGATCGAGCCCCGCATTGGGCTCTCTGCTCAGCAGGGAGCCTGCCTTCCCCCCACCCCGCCTGCCTCTGCCTACTTGTGATCTCTGTCTGTCAAACAAATAAATAAAATAAAATCTTATAAAAAATAAATATCGAAAACTTGTTGAAATAAAACGGATGTGTTCATTTACCTTTTAAAATCATCTCATGTACCCCCAGTGGTAGGCATGCCACACCAAGGACACTCTGAAGAAGAAACTAAATCCAGGTCTCATAGGGCTGCCCAGAACAGCGTTGGCTTCGGTGGAATTTGGGGGGAGCAGAGAACCTGTCCTTTAAGTGCCATATATACTTACAGATATTATTATAGACTGAAAAAAGTTGGGCTTTGGGAAACCAAAATAATTACAAGTTAGGATCCATAACTTGTACACCTTTCCTGCCTCTGTTTCGAGGCTTCTTTGGATAAAATTGTATTTAAGATAAATGTGTTTATTAATGCCAATAGTGCATGCAGCATTTGCAGAGCCCTTTAGAAACAATGCTGGCAGTTACAGTGAGTTCTCTCTATATTTTAGAAGTAGTACTTGTTCGTTCAGTTTACCAAGCACCAGTAAAGGAAAGTTTTGTTATGAAGTATCAGCAAATGTGGCCAGCAAGAAGACTGTATTCCAGGGTGGGCTGGGGCTTCCTCTGGGAGCCCCCGGGGAGCTGAGCACGCTGGAAGAGGGGTGAGGATCCCATCAAAGAGAGGCTGGAGAGAGAATATTTTGGGGCTGCGTTTTCACTCCATTGTGGGCATGGAGGAGAGGGAGGAGGAAGAGAACCTCTATTGTAAGGGTTGGCAAATAAGGGGTGTTTTGTCATGGTCGAGGTGAGGATGTGAGAGCAAAAGAGAAAAAAATTGGGAAAATAAATTTTCTGCAAGGTCAAGTAAGAGAAAGTTTATCAGCAACAAAACAAGGATGGGAAGTGTAATTGGGTATTAACTGGAGACCTGGTCAATGGCAGAGTTGGGTGCTAGAACTTCAAAACTGAGGCTAGCCAGGAGAGCTTTGGGATTATTATTTTTTTTAAAATTGGATCTCAGAAGCAGAAAGGACACATGACGTACTTCTGAGAGAAGCTGTGTTCGTTTAGCCAGCAGTGCTGATTCATGGCTTCAAGGTGGTGGGTTGGCATTGTGGGACACACAAGCCATTCCCCACAAAGTCAAGGGACCAAGACAGAGGCTGAAAAGTCAGGCATTGGTCTGGGGGCAAGGTCACCTCTTTGGGGTTGGAGGTTGGAGGGTCATGGTAGTGGCTCTTCCTGTGGCTTGGGTCATAGCAGCAAAAGTAAAGACACTGGAAATTTCAAGATGTAAAGTAAAGTAAAGTAGAAGTAAAGACATTGGGAATTTCAACATTTTGAACTGTTATGGTGGGAGAGCAGAGGCAGAGCAGATTAGGAGAAAGTTCCCCCATCACCTCTACCAAGTTGACTCAGAGAGATTAGAAGGTAAGTGGGGCTTCCACAGAAATCTGAAGCACTTTTTTCCTTCTAATTTTAGGGGAAGCTTCAAAGAGCCCCTCTATTGACAGCCGGACTACATTTGGAGATCTGAAGACAATGAAGAAAATGTCTAGACATTGCAGCCTCCAGGGTCCCCTCTCCCTTCCTCTTCCTTAATTCCTGTGGTCACAGGAATATACATTGTGACATGGTGGTGGTGTGATGGAAAGTTCCTTAAAAGCATGAAAAGCACAAATCAGCAGTCATGTGCTTGAAGAGGTTGATAAAGAACTGTGTGATTTGAGTGTGTTTGTTGGTGGGCAAGGTCCTAGAATGTGCATCTTGTACAACCTTGTGTTAGGAAATAGCTAGAAAACTCCAAATGTCCTTCAGAAAAGGAGAGGTTAAATAAATTATGACACATTCGTGCAATGGAATATTACACCACTGTTAAAAAGGAGGGGTTAGATCTTTGTTTCAGAGTTTGGTCAGATCATCAGAGGAGACTCTGCGTATTCAGTGACTGACCCAGGATAGGCACATACCTTTGATCAGAGCCAGGGAGAGGCTGTGAGGATTTTGTTGGGAATCCTGAGAAAGTGCCCCTTTTTCTTCACTAACTCTCTAAGAGATGTAGGGCCTGGAGCTGCTGCAGGAATGTTGTCAGTGGGAAAAGGGAGCCCAGATGCCTAACTGGTACTGAGAACTTAACAAGGACAGTTTCAGTGGAATAAGGGGTGAGACAAATTGAAAAGTGTTGAACAGTGAGGTAAGAATGGGTTAAGGAGGAGATCAGTCAAGTGAAACAAGATTTAGAGAAGTGTGACTTTTACAGGAAACAGAGAACTTGGGTGGTGGTTTTTGAAGACAAGGTCAAGAGCATTTTGCAATTGGTTTTCCCCAGAAGACAGGTGCTACAACATGTGTGATGTTTATGGGAGACTCAGCAAAGGGGAAGAACAGGTGACTTAGGAGGAGAGTAGACAACTGGTGGTGTCCCATAGCATGTGTGAAGGGCAGGCTTTGGAGTACAAAAGAGAATGACCACTGGCCTGTCTGAGGCTTCTAATTTCTCAGTGAAGGACGAAGAGGGTCATTTTTTGAGAGAGAAGACAGGTTCAATGTTGTAGAAAAAATATAGAAAAGCCAGGGGGCAGCTGGCTGGCTCAGTCAGTGGACCATGAGACTCTTGATTTCAGGTTGGCAAGGGGAGCCCCATGTTGAGTGTAAAGAGGAAGGAAGGAAGGAAGGAAGGAAGGAGAAGAGAGGGAGGGAAGGAGGAATGGAGGGAAGGGAAGGGAAGGGAAAAGAAGGGGACAAGGGAAGGGGAGAGAAGGGAAGGGGAGGGGAGGAAGAAAGAAAGAAAGAGAGAGAAAGAAAGAAAGGGAGGGAGGGAGGAAGGAAGGAAGGAGAAAGACAGACAGACAGACAGACAGGAGGGCCCCTGGATGGCTCAGTCATTAAGCATCTGCCTTCAGCTCAGGTCCTGATCCCAGGATCAGGCTCACTGCTCAGCAGGAAGCCTGCTTCTTCCTCCGCACTCCCCCTGCTTGTGTTCCCTCTCTCGCTGTGTGTGTGTCTCTCTCTCGAATAAATAAAATCTTGAAAGAAAGAAAGAAGGAAAGGGAGGAAGGAAGGAAGGAAGAAATGGAGGGAGGGAGGGAGGGAGGGAGGAGGAAACAAAGAAAGAAAGAGAGTGAGAGGAGAGCAAGAAAGGGAGAAAAGCTTAGGTGGGAGCAGTGGCTGAGCCCCCTGGAGGAACGATGTGGCTTTCTGGGCAGTGTTACTGAGATGTTTAAGGTCATGACTTCACAGCACAGCTTTCCATAGCAGCTCCACAGCTCTGCGGTGTGCTGGTCATGGAAGACAGCTCCCAGGTCTCAGGCTGGCAGGAAAGTGCCTGGAGGAAGGGACATGGAGGAGTTGCTGTTACATACTTTCAAGAGTGGTTGGACTGATGTGCTGTGGACTCTATGCTAGAAGAAGAAACAGATGAGGCCAGGAGGTGCCACAGTCACTTGGAGATAGACCCCCCCATCCCCCATAGTTTCATTTTCCTTTCCCTTTTGCCCATTTCCATCTCACATTTGGCTTGTTAAAAGCTGCTTGGCTGGTGAGAAAGCTGGAGCCATTTCTTAGAACCACCTTTCTCTACTTCTGCCCCTATGGGTGAGCTGCCATAGGTAGTAATTTCCATTAATTGTGTTTTTTTTTTTTTCTGTGTGTTTTGATGAGATACATCTCTCTGGTCAATGACAGACTTCTACATTCACCCATCAAACATTATGGAAGCCTATCTAAAGGACAGATGACATCTTCAGAGCACTTGGAAATCCAGTCTCTCTGGGTCTTTCTAATTTTAATGGAAAAAACCCAACATGATCTGCAGCGTTGTTCATGCAGTAGTGGTCCAGAGGGCTCCCTGGGAGGGATTGATGGGAACATTCCTGATCTAGCCCCCAGTCCTAACTGCTCTTATTGCTGTATATATTCAATGATAATAGATTGACTACCTTTGAAATTAAGTAGTAAATAATGTAAGTAAATGTCTTCTGTTTCAGGACCTACATGGTGGGGAGGATGGAAAGACAGGAGGGGATTAATCAGCAAGACATTTCAAAGATCAATAAATCTATTAAAATAAAAACTATTTTAAAATAAAGAAAATAAAAATTAGTCATACTTTCAACTCAGCATTTCCACTTTTAAAAAACATTCGCAAAATGGTGAAAAGATATATGTTCTAGTATATTCTATTGAAGCATTGTTGGCCATGACTAGAGGCGTAGTTAAATAAATTAAGCAATGGACATACAATGGAATCCTCCCTTTAAAAACAGTGAGGGGCACCTGGGTGGCTCAGTGGGTTAAAGCCTCTGCCTTCAGCTCAGGTCATGATCTCAGGGTCCTGGGATGGAGCCCCACATCGGGCTCTCTGCTCAGCAGGGAGCCTGCTTCCCCCACTCTCTCTCTGCCTGCCTCTCTGCCTATTTGTGATCTCTATCTGTCAAATAAATAAATAAAATCTTAAAAAAAATTAAAAACAGTGAGGTAAACCTATACATGCTGATTTGGAAGGTTCTTCAGAACATTTTGTTAGGTGACAAGATGAAACACAGTATGACAGTACTGATAATAACTATTAGAATGTGTATAAAGTATGAAAGTGAGAGAACCATGTACAATAATGTTAAAGACAATGCCATTGGGAGGGTGGAGAATAATTTGCATTTTATGAGTTTCTATGTGGTTTAAATTCTCTGTCGTGATCAAGCATTATTTTTGCTCACTAATGGAATTACTAAGCATTATTTCCCTGCTAAGGATGTTACATTCATTACTGATCCACACAGTCACTAGGTGGTGGATAGTGCCTATTCTGCAGATAAAAGGATTGGAAAAGTTAACCTGCCCAAGTTCTCCCAGTAAGTAAAGATTCTTTATCGAAAGCCACAAAGAAGCTTTTCAAACTCTATATAATGAAGTTAATGTAATCTTCTTGGACTCAGCTGATTTCTGTTTAGAAGCTCACTTCTCACTGCTTTGATTATTTCTTCTTCCCATTGTGATTTCACTTCTGTCTCAGAACTATTAAAATTCCTTTCCTCTGGGAAATCACCACAAGCTGATGCTGGCTCTTCACGATTCCCTTAACTGTACTCCAGGATTGCGATGTCCTCATTGCAGTGCCTTTTTATACATGTTACCATCTGAATTTGCATAGATGACTCGTTTCTTGTTCATCTTCATCTTGATGATGACCTCCTTGAGAGACTTGACACTTTGGAACTTTCCATAATCCTTGAGGGTCGTTTCGAAACCTGCTTCAGTAGGACTCGGACTGAATCCATAGTAGTGTAACATTTGCACTTGGTGGGTCCTTAATATCAGAAAGCAACAATTCCAATAAATCAGGCAATCTTTTTCTTATACAAGACTGTGTTTTCTCTACTGAATTCTGTAATTGTCCCTGAATTGGGTAGCTTCTGGGTTAATACATAATTCCAGTAATGTCTTCTCTTGACCTTTTTTTTTTCCTGATAGGAAGGAGATCTGAGTCATGCAGTCACTAGAGGGTTTCCGAGTGTAGGGACACCTGGGTAGCTCAGTCGGTTGAACATCTGCTTTGGCTCAGGTTGTGATCTCAGGGTCCTGGGATTGAGTTCTGCGTTAGGCTCCCTGCTCAGTGGGAGAGTCTGCTTCTCCCTCTGCCTGCTGCTCCCCACTGCGTGTGCTCTTTCTCTCTGAAAAAATAAGTAAATAAAATCTTTAAGAAAAGTTTTCCAAGTGGAAAAATCTTGACAAGTACTATGTCAAAGGAAACATTAATGGCAGAGAATCCTCTATGCCTCTGCTTCACCATAGACAGGATTGAATACTGTTTATATTATAAATGACAAGGAAACAAGACGAGACTTCCAGGTGGCTGATGACATGAGGTTGAGAAAAGACCTTCAAGGTATAACTGGTTAACATGGAGAGTCTAGATTATCTTCCTTGTCTGGTTTAAGTAGAGAGACAAACTAGTGAATCAGGTATAATTTTCATTTTGCTCCACAAATATTTGACTGTATACCCTTAAGATTTCAACAGTATGGCAGCAAAAATTACATTGTCTATATCCACAGTCAGTTCCCTGGTTTTCTTCTCTGGGCTTTAGTATTTGAAGGCAAGCTTCACTAGAGTGGCTTTATTTAATCCGAAAGACTTGGATACAATTTGACAAACTAGTTGATTCATAGCATCACTTTAGAAAGCTACTTGATAATACACAATTTAGGGTGGGAAAGAAGGCATTTTTTTTTCTTTTTTCTAAATGAAATCTTTACAAATGTTTAAATGTATTTCAAGTATATGGAAAAGTGTAGAAAATGACATCCTGGATAACTATGTACTCATCATCCACTCTATTAAATGTTACCATTGTTGTATTAAGTTCAGATTAAATGTCACAAAGATAAAGCAACCTGCATATGCCTCCAAAATCTCATTCCTTTTATTCTGTCCCTAAGCAAACTCTATTCTGAATTTGGTGTTTATAATTCTCATGTTGTCATTTCCTTACTATGTTTATATATTCAAGAATAATATATAATATTATTTTGCATTTTGTACTTTATTTTTTTTAAGATTTTATTTATTTGACAGAGATCACAAGTAGGCAGAGAGGCAGGCCGAGAGAAAGGAAGGGAAGCAGGCTCCCCACTGAGCAGAGAGCCCGATGCAAGGCTCGATCCCAGGACTCTGGGATCATGACCTGAGCTGAAGGCAGAGGCTTTAACCCACTGAGCCACCCAGGTACCCCTGCATTTTGTACTTTAAATGGTATACCATATATATCATTTTGCACCTGTACTTTTTTAGTTGTTTATAGATGTAACTCAAATTATTGTACAGATATATCCTCTTTTACCAAATACCTGTTATCCTGCAGATGGACTTCTTGTTGTTTTCAATGTCTTCCTACTATAAACAATACTATGTATTGATTTGCTCAAGGTTTTCCCCACATACAATTGTTTCTCATATATTCAGGTGCATCCAGTCATCTGGCAAATCTTGTTAACAGGCAAACTCTGATTCAGTAGGTTTGGGATGGGGCCCGAGATTCTGCATTGTATTAAGTTTCCAGGTGGTATAGATGCTGCTGGTCCTAGGATCACACTTAGAGGAGCAATGGTCTTATTGGGGAGTGGAACTACTAGGTTGTAAGGGATGTGCATCTTCAACATTTCTAGATATCGCCAAATTGCTCTCTCAAGTGCTTGCACCAATCCACACTCATGTTAACAGCTCACAGTGTCTCCACGATATTGTATCTTTTTCAACACCTGTATTCATCAGACTTTGATTTCTGTCAATTTGGTGGGCATGAAGTGGTATCTTGTTGTATTGTCTTTCATGAATATTTTTGAAGTTGGACCATTTGAGTTTCTTTTTCTGTAATAATTCTCAACATAAATTAATATTTGGGACAAAGAAGATGTCTTCATTCATCTGTTTCATATTTTAAACATCCTTCTTACAAGATACCTTCACATTTTTAAAGCCTTCAATTTTTCTTTTCTTAAAGTACTGGAAACAAAAGTGGAAAGGCAGAACTGAAAGAATGGCGCTGGAAGGCCAGCGCCTTCCAGTCTAGCTGGAAGAAGGTCTTAGGCTTTTTCTTGGCTGAGGGTAGGAGAAATAGAATTGGGAGCTTATGGTGGGAAGAAGGGGAAAGAAGTCTATACCTTCTGAGTACTTCATTAATATTGAATTTTAGGGGAGTGAATTTAACTGAAGTAACTAATCCTGCTAAAATTAAGCCCTTGTCATCTAAAAATGTTAAGCTCCATCCTACAAATTACACGCCTATGAAAGAAATGGAGATACATGTATTGCAAAGGTAATACATGTGTATAATAGAAAAAATCAAGAAGGAAAAAAAAAACCCTCCATAATCTAATATCTAGTATAGCATGGTAGTTAAAAGCATGCACTTCTAAGTCCTGCATTTGAATTCCAACTTAACCAGTGGCTAGTTGGGTGACCTTGGATAGGTCATTTTCTCACTTAGAAAATGAGGATCATGATAATAGCACCTAGATCATATGGTTGTGAGGATTAAATTAGCTAATAGATGTAAAGTACTTAAGACACTGAAACATTTTGCAAAAGATCATAAAAACTAGAGCTATCAGAGGTGACATTAGCAAGATGATAGAATAGGAAGCCCTCCACCCTCCTTCCCCCATGGAGACTCAGATTTAACCACAATGGATGCACCAATCTGGAATCCAATCAAGAGGTTCCTGCACTCCAGGCGAGTGCAAAGCCAAACCACATTAAAGCCTGGTAGGAAAGTTCATGGTGATTTCTCTTGTCAGAGCTCTCCTTCTGACCCAGTGAGTGCTACCTGGACGAAACACTTAACTCCCATCTTCTCCCTGTGGATGAAATGTATGCCCAACACTCTTTTAGGTGGACTGTTGAAGAGACTGGTTTACATCTTGTCTGACAACCAGGATCCTGCGAGATCAAAAGTGATCAACATGAACCAGAGTCTGCAGTACCATGGATAGACACTAGGTGGCTCTCCATGGCCATGGCATACTACAACACCAGTGAGGCCACTATACACAGGCAGATACAGATCAGGAGTACTGAGTAGAAATAGGCAAACCTCTTCAGTCAGATTACACACACTCCCCAGAAAAGGCTTGAGAAATCTCCAGAATCTTTAGCAGCACTGAATTGAGAATTTCATTCCTGTACTAACCAGACTACAATGTCGGGGAGGGATGGCTGATTTCAAATGCCCAAATCCCAACAGTAGATAACAAGACATACAAAGAAACAGGGAAATGTGGCCCCTTTAAAGGAAAAATTAAATTTCCTGAAACTGACCCTAAATAAATGGAGACTTATGAGTTACCAAAGAATTTGAAATAGCCATCATAAATGCTCAGTGAATGAAAAAAGAGCATAGATAGACAACCAAACAAAATCACGAAAATAATACATGAACAAAATGAGAATATCAATGATAAGAAAGAACTATGAAGAAGAACCAAACAGAACTTCTGAAAATGAAAACAATAATAATTGCCCTGAAAAATTCACTATTCAACATCAGACTTGACAAGTCAGAAGAAAGGATCAGTGAACTAACTCAAGACACAACTTTAAAAATTACTTAGGCAGAGGAGCAAACAGAAAAAAAGACTGAAAAAAGATGAAGAGAGCCTAAGTGACTTATGGGACACCAGAAATCAGAACAACATATACATTATGGAAGTCTCAGAAGAAGAAGAAAGAGAAAGCAGCACAGAGCCTAACTGAAGAATTACTAATGGTCTCAAATTCCCTCAATCTGAGACTAGAAATGGACATACAAATTCATGAAATTAAAAAAAACTCCAACTAAGATAAATCTAAAGGTAATTACACCATGGCATTTCATAATCAAACTGTCAAAATTCACCAAGAGAATCTTGAAAGCAGAAAGAGAAAAGTAACTTGTAATGTACAAGGGAGCTCCTATTAGATTATCAAAAGATTTATCAGCAGAAACATTGTGGGCTAGAAGGGAGTATGATGATATATTAAAAATACTGAAGAAAAAAAAAAAAACAAGTGCCAACTAAGAATACAATATCCAGCAAAACTATCCTTTGAAAATGAAGGAGAAATTTGGATTTTTCCAGATAAACAAAAGCTGAGAGCTCCTCATCACTAGACCTGCCCTATAAGAAATGCAGGTGGGTTCTTTCCCTTGGAGCAGGTGGCAGACGTGGTGGCTTATGCAGCCGTGGCGGCTTATGCAGCCGTGGCCAATATTAAGTCTCAAGATCTTCAGGGTAAGGAGGAGGAACTGTTGAAATAGCTGGACAACAGGAAAGTAAAGTTATCACAGCTGCATGTCTCCAATGTGACAGGCAGAATGGCATCCAAGCTGTCCAAGATCCACGTTGTTCACAAATCCATCACCTGTGCTCTCACCATATTAACTAGACTCAGAAAGAGAATCTTGGAAAATTATCCAAGGGCAAGTAGTAAAGCCCCTGGAACTGTGGCCCAAGAAAATGTGTGCCATGTGCTGCTGGCTCAACAAACATGAGGAAAACCTGAAGACTAAGAAGCAGCAGTGGAAGAAACTGTTGTGCCCACTGTGGATGTATGTGGTCAGAGACTGAGCACAGCAGTGTCCATAAACTGGCTGGGAATAAAAAGGAATACTGAAGGGAGTCTTTCAAGTTGAAGTGAAAGGATGATAAACAGCAACCAAAACCATACAAAAAACTCCTGTAGTAAAAAAATATATATATAAATATAAAAATACAAAATATATAACTCCTGTGGTAAAGGTAAATATATAAATGTATAATTATGTAGTGTTATAATGTAGGGAATATATCACTTTCTAGTATAGAATTTTAAAAACAAAAGCACAAAAAGTAATTATATATAAATATGTGCTAAAGGATGTGATATAAAAAGAGGTAATTTGCACCTCAATAACAAAGGGGGGGTACAGAGTTTATGTAAAGGGGCAGAGTTTTTGAAGTGATTGAAGTTAAGCTGTTAACGGCTTAAAATATATTGTTACAACTGTAAGATGTTTTATGTAATTGCAATGATAACCACAAAGAAACTATAAAATATATGCAGAGGGAAAATGAGAAGGGAATAAAAATATATCACTACAAAAAAATTAAAAATGAATGAAACATAAGATAAGGTAGTATGAAGAAAAGAGGGACAAAAGAGCTATAAGATATACAGAAAAGAATGAACAAAATGGCAATAGTAAGTCCTTCCTTGTCAGCAATTACCTTATAGGTAAATGGATTTTAAATGTACCAACTGAAAGACACAGATTGGTTGAATGGATAAAAAACAAGATCCAATTAATATACTGTCTACAAGAGATTCATTTTAGATCTAAAGACACACATAGGCTAAAAGTGAAAGCGTGGAAAAAGATATTTTATGCAAATAGGAACCTGAAAAGAGGAGGGGAGGTCATATTTAGTCAAAATAGACTTTAAGACAAAAACTGTCACATGAGACAAAAAAGGACATTATATATGTCAATTCAGGGCCTGATAACAGGGTCAATTCACCAGGAAGATACAACAATTATAATATACATGCACCTAATATTAGGGCTCCCAAATATGGGAAGCAAACACTGACAGAGCTGAAGGGAGAAAATAGACAGCAAAACAGTAATTGTAGGAAACTTCAATACTCTCCTTTCATTTATGGCTAGAATAACCAGACAGAAGAAAATAGAAGAATTGAACAATACTGTATATAGACCAATTAAACATAACAGACATGTATAGAACACTTAACCCAACAGTATAATACATATTCTTCTGAAGTGCACATGGACATTCTCTAGGGTAGACCACAGATTAGGTCATAAAATAAGTCTTTTTAAAATAGATTTTATTTATTTATTTGACAGACAGAGATCACAAGTAGGCAGAGAGGCAGGCAGAGACAGAGGGGGGCAAGCAGGCTCCCCATTGAGCAGAGAGCCCAATGCGGGACTCGATCCCAGGACCCTGAGATCATGACCTGAGCTGAGGGTAGAGGCTTTAACCCACTGAGCCACCCAGGTGCCTGTAAAATAAGTCTTAACAAATTTAAGAAGACGGAAATTACACAAAGTATCTCCTCTGATCACAATGGAATAAAACTAGAAAATAGTAAACGAAGGAAAATCCACAAATATGTGGAAATTAAACAACACTCTCTTAACCAATGGGTTAAAGAAGAAATCACAAAGGAACTTAGAAAATATCTAGAGACAAAAGAAAACCAACACAATACACCAAAGTTTATGGGATGCAGCAAAAGCAATACTAAGAGGAAATTTTACAGTGGAAGAGATCTCAAATCCATAATCTAACCTTAGATTTATACCTTGAGGAGACAAAAAACAAAGAAACAAACAAACTAAACCCAAACTTTGAAGGAAAGAAATAATGAAGATTAGAGCAGAGATATATGAAATAGAGAATAGAAAAACAATTTTAAAAATCAACAAGATCAGGAGTTGGTGTGTTATGGACTGAATATATAAAAACATTTTATATATTTTTTAATATACAAAAAAATCCATGTATTAAAGCCCTAATCTGCAATGTGATAGAATTTGCCTTTGAGGGATAGTTAGTTTTAGATGAAATCTTGAGGGTCAGAACCTCATGTTGGGATTAATAACCATATAATAATCTCTATCTTCATGCACATGCACCAAGAAAAGGCCGGGTGACCACACAGCGAGAAGGCAGCTATCTGCAAGCCAAGAAGAGGGTTCTCACCAGCACCTAACCATGCTGGCACCCTGATCTCAGACTTTCAGCCTCCAGAACTGTGAGAAATAAATATCTGTTTTTAAGCCACCCAGTCTATGACATTTTATGGTAGCTTGAGCAGACTAAGACGTTGTTTTTTGAAAAGATTGACAAAATTGACAATGCCCTAGTTAGACTAATAAAAAGAGGCTAACAAAAAGAGAAGACTCAAATAACTAAAACTAGAATGGAAACAGTGCATATTACAATTAATATCACAGAAATTAAAAGGATTATAAGAGACTACTATGAACAATTCTTTAATAACAAATTGGATAACCTAGAAGAATTAGATAAATTCCCAGAAATGTACAGCCTACCAAGACAGAATCGTAAAGAAATAAAAAATCTGAACAGACCTATAACTGTAAGGAAATTGAAGTAGTAATCAAACATCTCCTAACCAGGACCAGATGACTCACTGAAAGATTCTACCAAACATTTGAAGAATTAACACCAATCCTCCTCACAATCTTCCAAAGAATTGAAGAAGAAATAGTTCCAAACTCATTCTGTAAAGCCAGAATTATTCTGATAACAAAACCAGATGAAGACACAAGAAAATCAAACTGTAGGAAAATATTCCTAATGAGTAACAATGTAAAAATCCTCAACAAAATACTAGTAAGCTGAACTAAACAGCACACTAAAAGGATTATACACCATGGTCAAATGGGATTTGCACCTAAAATGCAAAGATGGTTCAACAATAAAAAAAAATCAAACAATATAACACACTACATTAACAAATGTAGGACAAAATCCACATGATTATCTCAGTTGATGCAGAAAAACACTTGACAAATATAACACTTTCATGAAAAAAGCACTCAATAGACTAGGAATAGAAGCAAACTGCCTTAACATTAAATACATGTATAAATGAAAACCCCACAGCTAACATGATACTCAACTATGAAAGATTGAAAGTGTTTCCTCTAAGATCAGAAATAAGACAGATGCCTCCTTTCACCACTACTATTCAAAAGAGTACTAAAATTCTTAGCCAGAGAGCAATTAGACAAGAGAAAGAAATTAAAAAGCACCTAAATTGGAAAGGAAAAAGCAAAATTATCTGTTCAGAGATTATATGATCTTATATGTACAAAACCTTAAAGAGTCAACACACATACAACACACACGAACTGTTACAATTAATAATTTTAGCAAAGTAGCAGGACACAAAGTCAAGATACAAAAATCAGTTAAATTTTATGCACTACCAGTAATTAATCCAAAAAGGAAATAAAGAAGATAACCCCATTTAGTATAGCATCAAAATGGGTAAAATATTTAGGAATAAACATAACCAAGGAGATGAAAGATTTATACACTGAAAACTATAAAGCATTGCTAAAAGAAAAAAGAGAACACAAATGGAGATATCCTGTGCTTATGGATTGGAAGACTTAATATTGTCAAAATATGTATACTATCCAAAATGATGTAAAGATTCTGTGCAATCCACATTAAACACCAATGGCATTTTTTTTTTTGCAGAAGTAGAAAAAAAGTCCTAAAATTTATATGGAATCTTAAAATATCCCAAGTCTCCAAAACAATCTTGAAAAAGAAGAACAAGAAAAGAATTGTGACAGCCTCACAATTCCTGATTTCAAAACATAATCAATGAAACACTAATTAAGATAGTGTGGTACTGACATAAAGGTAGATGTATAGACCAACAAAACAGAATAGAGCCCAGAAACAAACCCGTGCATATATACTCCCTAATAATTTTTGACAAAGGTGCCAAGACTAGAAAATGGATAAAGGACAGTCTCTTCAACAAATACTATTGGGTTACCTGGATATCCACATGTAAAAAGAAACAAAGTTGGACTCTTACCTTATACCATATACATAAATTAAAATGGGTTAAAGACCTAAATCTAAGACCTAAAGCTATATAATTCCTAGAAGACAACAGGAAAAAAGCAAGACACTGGGGTTGGCAATGATTTCTTGAATATGATACCAAAAGTACAGTCAACAGAAACAAAAATAGGCAAAAGGGACTACAACAAACCTAGGAACTTTTTTTTTTTCAAACCTAATAACTTCTATATGTCAAAGGAAACAATCAGAATGAAAAGGCAGTAAGGCAAATAAGAGAACATATTTGCAAATCATATATCTGATAAAGACTTAATATCCAGACTACACAGAGAATTTCCATGTCTCAACAAGAAAACAAATAACTGAATTAAAAAGTTGGCAAAGGGGCGCCTAGGTGGCTCAGTCAGTTAAGCAGTCGATTCTTGGTTTTGACTCAGGTCATGATCTCATGGTCCTGGGATAGAGCCCCGCTCTGATAGAGTGTGTCAGCCTTCATGCTCCGCGGGGAGTCTGCTTGTGGATTCTCTCTTCCTCTCCCCCAGCTTGTGCTCTTTCTCTCAAACAAATAAATAATCTTTTATTTATTTATTTATTTATTTATTTATTTATTTATTTTTAAAGATTTTATTCATTTGTTTGACAGAGATCACGAGTAGGCAGAGAGGAAGGCAGAGAGAGAGGGGGAAACAGGCTCCCCGCTGAGCAGAAAGCCGGATGTGGGGCTCCATCCCAGGACTCTGGGATCATGACCTGAGCCGAAGGCAGAGGCTTTAACCCACTGAGCCACCCAGGCATCCCAATCTTTTATTTTTTTAAAATAAGATTTATTTTTTTGAGAGAGACTGAGCAAGAGAGACACAAGCTGGGGAGAGGCAGAGGGAGAGGAACAAGCAGAGCCTCCACTGACCAGGGAGCCTGATGTGGGGCTCATCCCAGGCCCTGGGATTATGACCTGAGCCAAAGGCCCAAAGGCAGATGCTTAACTGACTGAGCCACCCAAGTGCCCCTAAATAAATCTTAAAAAAAAAAAAAAAATAGGTAAAGGACTTTAATAGACTGTTCATCAAGAAAAATATATAAATGGCCAACAAGCAATTGAAAAGATGTTTAACATCATTAACTATGAGAGAAATGCAAATCAAATCAATGAGCTATCACCTCACATCTATTAGGATGGCTACTATGAAAACAAGAAAATATGTGTTGGGGAGGACACAGAGAAATCGGAACCCTGTTGATGGGAAGGTAAAATAATGCAGCTGCTCTGCAAAGTGGCATATAGGTTCAACATACTAAACGTTAAGAGTTGCCATTGGCTCAGCAAACCTACTTCTAGGTATATATCCAAAATAACTCAAACCAGGATCTCAATGAGATATTTGCACACCATGTTCACTGCAGCATTATTTACAGTAGACGAGAAGTGCAAACAACACAAATTCCACCAACAGATGAATGGATAAAGAAAATGTGGTTCAGGGGTGCCTGGGTGGCTCATTTAGTTAAGTGACTGCTTTTAGCTCAGGTCATGATCCTAGGGTTCTCGGATTGAGCTCTGCATCAGACTCCCTGATCGGTGGGGAGCCTGCTTCTCCCTCTCCCACTCCCCAGGCTTGTGCAGGCTTTCTGTCTCTGTCAAATGAATAAATACAGTCTTTAAAAAAAAAAGAAAATGTGGTTCATATAAACAATGGAATAGTTTCAGTGTAGCAAGATGAAGTAGTTCTAGAGATGTTACACCACAATGTGACTATTGTACACACTACTTAACACTACTATACACTTAAAAATAATTAAGATGGTAAATTTAATGTTATGTGGGGTTTTTTTTACAGTAAAAAATTTGATCTATTATTAACTTTTAGGCTTTAATTTCCCTATGAATATATACTTTCCTCCCAAATTGGGCCACATTGTACCTATGATTTTATAACAGGCTTTTGCCCATTGACTACAGAATAAAAGCCTTTCCAAGTTATTCTCTATTCTTTTAGGTCATTTAGAAATGTCCAGTATTCCAATATATGAATCTACCACAGTTAATAGATTTCCTGTGGCTAGACACTAGATTTTATCCCTAGTAATAATACTGTGTGGCTAACTCATGTTATGCCTTTTAAATAGTGTTAGTATCAGCTGTTTTCTCTCTCCTCTTCTAATTGGCTCTCAGCTGTTACACTCCTCCCTTTCCAATCTGTGATGAGATAACCAAGTTAGTTAAATCAGTTTACTTGTAATAAAACCTTGTTTGCAATTCTGTCATTTGCTCCCATTCTAGGTAAATAGCTGTTGCAGCAGCTGCTAAGGGAGGTGGTTTTTGCTTATTTGGGGGTATACGTTCCAGTTAGACCAGCTGTCCCAGAATTGGTTCTGGCCTCAATGAATAAATCCAGATGGTGGCACAAACTCTTGTGGTTGCTTTTTCCCTGTCCACTCCCTCCCAGGGTCTTGAAACTCAGTCTACCTGGCCACCACCTCAATGGTACCTGTTCCTGATTTTCTGAAGTCCTGCTGCCCCTTAGCTAGGTCTAGAAGCTCAGGCCTTCTTGGACTCCCGATACTGGTATGTTTGCATACTGCTGGTTTCTACTTCATGAACTCCTTCGCTTTAGTTTCTCAGACTTTTAGATAACCCATAGCACTTACTTGTGCTTTTTGACAACTGTACTACTTAATCACCTTGGATCTAAGTTCACCACACTGTGTGTGTGTCTGTGTGCACATGCGCAAGCACATAAAATAGACTTCAACAATTACAACAGAACTCCCAAGTCACATATTACTAAGAAGCCTAAATGCAGCTGGATAGGCTCCTTTCCCCCAAACTTGCTTATAGAACCTCATGAAATACTTTGTAAAAAAACACATCCCCAGGCCTAGCCTAGTGGATGTATTATTCTGGATATGCAATTTAGCAAATACCTCATGTAATGCTTGTAGCCAGGCAAATTTAGAAACACTACATCCTTAATTTGTATCCTCAGAGCCTCTAGGACACTGGGAAGTTCAACTGGGACCCACAGAATAGTAAGCCTGGTAGCATAGGGTTTATTCCATCACATAGAAAAATCCTAGGAGTGAATAAACATCGGAAAGTCTTTGGAGCTTCAGACCAAAGCAGGAACTTAGGATCTTTTTACTCTTTCTACACCAAGGATGGTTTCAAACATATACCCCTTGGCTACAGATTCAATCCCAAATTTTGGGCTTCCGGAAGTGTTAGCTGGGAATCATACAGTTCTTTGAAAGAAATAACATAGAATCTGGATCTTCTGAGGACTGAGTTCTTTGCATAAACTCTAAAATCATTTGGGGTGTATGTTTTATTAGGTAAGGTTCTATTTTCACATTATAAAATCAGCTCAATCCCAGATTATGTCAGGTAACTGTTCTGTTGTGCGAGCTATGTCATTATGGAGGCTTGAGAGAGGAAAACAGAACTCTGACACATAAGCCTCAACTCATGACAAGTCTTTGGCTTGGATCAACTATATGTAAGATATACAAGACATCACTCTTTCAATCTGAGGGTACAGGAAGATCAAAACATGTCTGAGAATTCTAACAGAAGCTCACCAGAGCTGGTGAATCCTGACCCTACCACATACACTATTTATTCACATGAGACCACAATTTCCATTCCTCTTACAACCTGCCAACTTGATGGGATAATGTGACAAATAAACAGAATTATACAAAAGTTAGGCCCTGATAAAAATCAGTCTAAAATTGTTCAAGAAAACTCAAATGGTGGTCCATGAGAGTCAAAATTGGAGGGGGAACAAAATTATGAGGGGAAAATGCCTTGTTGGTCTGAATAATAAAAGAAGTTTAAAAACTATTATTTTTCTAAGAGAATTTTCTTTAACATGAAGGATAGTCATGCTACTGATGTTTATTTCATAAGCAAGCTAAATATTTAAGCATCTTTTCCCCTCATGGCTTTAGAAATGATCTCCTTTCTAAAAAATAAACATATATATATATATATATATGTTTAAAGGTAAACCTTTAAATGGTAAGACAGTAAAGTGATATAGAATGAGAAAAGCACTTTATTCAGTGCACTCTGAGTTTTTTTCGATTCCATTCATAATTGAATTTTTAAAACACCGCTTGCAGAGTATTTTTTATGCTTTACTTAGAAAAAATATTGAATTTCAAGACCCCCAAAGTTATTAATGAAAGCTTATATTCCTTTTAAGTATATATGTACATATATACATATATATGTATATATTTGAATCACTCAAAGCAATTTTATACAAACCACTCAGAACAATTTTAAGAGCTGTTCTTTTCTGTATTTAAAATTGTCCTTTCAAATATTTATAAGTTCCATAGGTGGTGGCTTTAAAGGAATTTTTCCTAGAGTAAATTTCTTGGATTGAAATTGCTCCAGTTCTTCCGCTGTGAGTTGATCCTTGGTTGTGAATAATTTGTTATCTGTTGTGGTGCTGCCATTTGAGACTGGGAGAGAGGTAGATATGCTACTGTTTCCAAAGGTGTTGCTAGATGACTTGGAAAAAGCAGTGTGGGAATGTGAGCCTAGACTACCAAAACCAGCCACAGAAGTACCACTTCCAAAGGCTGGGGCCCCTGGAGCTCCAAAGGAGCCTGCTGCCATGGAACTTGGAAATCCTGAAAATCCAGGTGATCCAAAACCAGTGGCTGCAGGACTTTTAAAAGAAAATGAAGCAGCAGATGTGACTGCAGGTTTCCCAAATCCAAATGCTGGAACAGAAGTAGTGATGGCAGAACTGGCAGAGGATGCAGCTCCAAACGCTGGAGTATTCCCGAACATAGGAGGACTTCCAGAAGGGGCAGAGCTTGGTTTAAAACTAAAATTCTGAGCATTAGCACTGCTGCTGTTATTCACTGGAAAACCTACAAAAATCAGAAAAAGGAAAAAATAACCTATTTTAGTAAACAATGTAGCCATATTAATCACTCCTCCTTTTTCTCTTATTTCTACCATGTTTGAATGTGAGAAGCTTATTGGATGGAATAAGTGAAAAGAAGCTAGAACAAACCCACTAAACCCTGTTGTCCTATCTTTCTGCTATACCTGACCTCATTTGATCATCCTTACTCATGGAGACAGCTTTGAGAAACCTCTGGGATTAGGAGGTGGACTTTCACTTTCTGCTTCAACCTCAAATAAATCAGCCACATCCATTAACAAAGAAGCAACTCTTTCCTTAGCTATACTCTTTCAAGCAAATGTAGAGTGGTCACTTCATCTCAGTTTCCTCCTGTATAAATGGAGTGATTCTCAAGCCCCTTCCAGCTCTCAACTAAGACAAATCTGATGAAATTGTACTATAATAATTAACATCCCTAGTTTTTGGCTAAAATTTTCCAGAGTTGCCATTTTTATTTTTATACTTTTTATGACAGTTCGAACTCCTCAGTCCTAATTTGCCTTTTTGTTTCTAAGAACCGCTGTTTACCTCTGTATACTAATTTAAAACAATTTTCCTTTTAAACTAAAAAAAAAAAAAAAAAAAAAAAAAAAGTGATACAGTATTGTCACTTGAGACAATATTATACTGTATGCATTGTGAAAAGAAGGTCCTCAATGTGCTGCTACCATAGCTACTATGTACTCTGAGAAAACTTGTGAAAAACCATTGCTAAAATATACTCTGAAAGCCTGAAGCACAGGGTCTTTCAAAAAATGTGCCCAGTCTGACCCCTATTTCACAAATGATTAATGAGCCAAATTCTCTGAAGCTCCATTATAGAAGGTAGTAGAATCTGCAAGGATGATTTAAAAATCATTTAAAGAGAGGGAGGAAGATGGTGTAGAAGTAGCAGACCTTAGTTTTCTCTGGTCCCTGGAATTCAGCTAGATAGCTAAAAAGTCATTCTGAACACCTGTGAACTCAACTGGAGCTCTAAGAAAAAAATTGCTGCAATTCTACAAACAGAAAAGTGACCACTTTCTGCAAGGTAGGAGATGCAGAGAGGTGAATCCGAGGTGATGTATCAGATGATTAAGTGGGGGTGGGGGGCTTTGCAAGCTGACCACCAGAAAGTGATACAGCAGCGGAGCACAAAATGGGAACTTTTAGAAGTCTGTCTGTCCAGGTGAGGGACATGCCTGCCTGAAAGGTGCTCAGGTGGTGAAGTGGGGCAGAATCCTAGGGGGGAGAGTGTGATCTCAGGATCCCAGCAAAGGAAGACCTAGGGTGCCTGAATGTGGCATAGTTCCCAAGCATCAGAGTGGCAAAGCCAGCTACAAATGGCAACCTCAGGAGTGGGCTTTCTGCTCCATGTTGCCATAAACCGCAAACTGTGGCATGGCTGGGTAACTGTTCTCTCAGCAGGGGCCCAGTGAGTGGCAGAACTGTGGTGAGACACCCCTCTCTTTGCCCCTGGGGAGGAGAGGTCTGGGTATGAGCTTCAGGAGTCTGCAGGGTTTGGAGATTTGAAACAGAGTTGCATGCCTGAGAGACAAACACTTGGTCACAGGCTGGGTGAGCACAGAGTGCTAACGGAGACCGGGAAGACAGCTTTTCCCTAAGGACGTACTGAGGAGTGGGGGGTATGAGCTTTCAGCTCCAGGGTTAGAGACTGGGAGGCCACCATTTTCATTCTCATCCTCTAACACAGCACAGAAAGCCTTCAAGGAACAAAAGCCACGAAGAGCAATCTGGAGTGCTTACACTTAGTGCGGCCCCCTGGCAAAGGCAGTGCAATTCTCCCTGGGATAAAGACACCTGAGAATCAGTGCAACAGGCCCCTTTCCCAGAAGATCACCAACAACATCCAGCTAAGATCAAGTTTACCAATCACAGAGAACTACAAAACTTCAACGCTAGGGAAAAACAGTACATAGAATTCATGGTATTTTCTAATGATTCCTCAGTCTTACATTTTTTTTTAAAGAATTTATTTGAGAGAGAGAGAGAAAGCACAAGCAGGGGGAGGGGAAGGCAGAGGGTGAGAGAGAAGCAGGCTCCCTGCTAAGCAGGGAGCCTGATGTGGGGCTTGATCCCAAGACCCTGGGATCATGACTAGAGCCAAAGGCAGACACTTAACTGAGCCACCCAGACGTCTTACAGTCTTTCAATTTTAACTTTTTTTCTTTTTCCTTTTTAAGCAATTTCTTATTTTATTAACTCTTTTTTAAGACAAGGATGTCATACATCCTGCTTTTTAAAAAGATTTTATTTATGTATGTATTTATTTGTCAGAGAGAGAGAGAGCGAGTGCACAAGCAGGCAGAGTGGCAGGCAGAGGCAGAGAGAGAAGCAGGCTTCCTACCGAGCAGGAAGCCCGATGTGGAACTCGATTCAGGACTCTGGGATCATGACCTAACCTGAAGGCAGCGGCTTAACCAACTGAGCCACCCAGGCATCCCTTATCAACTCTTTTAAGTCTTTTTTAATTTCCATTTTTATGGTTATATTCTAGCCTTTCATTGTATTTAATTTTATTTTTGTATATACATAAGTTTTTCTTTCTTTACAATTTTGGGATCTAGTTTTCTAACAAACAGACCAAAATATACCCAGGATCTCTTGCATTGCTCTGCTCTGTTCATATGTCTAATTATTTTCTCTCTCTCTCTCTTTAATTTTCTTTTTGGTTTCAGGTCTCTTCTGATTTGTTTACTGTATATTTCTCTGGGGTCATTGTTTCTATTTTAGTATTTTGTTCTCTCATTCATCATTCTTCTATGGACAGAATGACAGGACAGAAAAACTGACTTCAAAAAAGAAAACAAGAGGCAGTACTGATTGCCAGAGACCTAATCAGTATGGATATAAGTAACATGTCAGAACTAGAGTTCAGAATAACAATTGTAAAGATACTGCTGGGCTTGAAAAAAGCATAGCTGACACCGGAGAGTCCCCTTCTGGAGAAATAAAAGAACTAAAATCTAACTAAGTTGAAATAAAAAAGGCTATTTTTGAGCTAAAATTTAAAGAATGAAGTCTCTAACTAATAGGATAAATGAGGCAGAAAAGAAAATTAGTGACACAGATGACAAAATGATGGAGAATAAAAAAGCTGAGAAAAAGAGATATAAACAACCACTGGATCACAAGGTGAGAATTCGAGAGATAAGTGATACCAAAAGTGAAACTATGTTAGAATAATTGGGATCCCAGAAGAAGAGTAAAGAGAGAGAGGGGAAGAAGGTATATTTGAGCAAATTATAGCTGAGAACTTCCCTAACCTGGAGAGGGAAAGAGGCATTCAAGTCCAGGAGGCACAAAGAACTCCTCTCAATATCAATAAAAATAAGTCAACACTTCAACTTATAATAGTGAAGCTTACAAATTTCAGAGACAAAGAGAAAATCCTGAAAGCAACTCAGGAGAAGAGGTCCTTAACTTAGGAGGGTAGAAACATTCGAATGGCAGAGACATATCCACAGAGACCTGGAGGCCAGAAAGGATTGGCATGATATATTCAGGGTGCTAAATGAGAAAAATATGCAGCCAAGAATACTTTATCCAATAAGGCTGTCATTCAGAAGAGGAGAGAAAAGAGCTTCCAGGACAAACAGAAACTAGAAGAATTTGTGATCACTTAACTAGCCCTGGAAGAAATATTAAAGGGGATACTTTAAGTGACGAGAAAGCCCAAAAGTAACAAGGACCAGAAAGGAGCAGAGACAATATACAGAAAATGACTTTGTAGGTAATACAATGGCACTAAATTCATCTTTCAATAGTTACTCTGAATGTAAATGGGCTAAATGCCTCAAAGAACATGGTATCAGATTGGTTAAAAAAGCAAGACATGGGACGCCTGGGTGGCTCAGTCGGTTAAGCCGCTGCCTTCGGCTCAGTCATGATCCCAGCGTCCTGGGATAGAGTCCCGCATCAGGCTCCTTGCTCAGCAGGGAGCCTGCTTCTCTCTCCGCCTCTGCCTGCCACTCTGCCTGGCTTGTGCATACTCTCTCTCTCTGACAAATAAATAAATAAAATCTTTAAAAGGTTTTTTTAAAAAAATATTTATTTGACAGACAGAGATCACAAGTAGGCAGAGAGGCAGGCAGAGAGAGAGAGAGAGAGAGAGAGGAGGAAGCAGGCTCCCTGCAGAGCAGAGAGCCTGATGCGGGGCTCGATCCCAGGACCCTGGGATCATGACCTGAGCTGAAGGCAGAGGCTTTAACCCACTGAGCCACCCAGGTGCCCCAATAAATAAAATCTTAAAAAAAAGAAAAAAAAAAAAAAAAAAGCAAGACACATCCATATGTTGTCTGCAAGAGATTAATTTAAGCCCAAGGACACCTTCAGATTGAAAGGGAGTGGGTGGAAAGCCATTTATCATGCTAATGGACATCAAAAGACAAATTATATTTTAAACCAAAGACTGAAATAAGAAATAAGGACATTATAACATAATTAAAGGGTCTATCCAACAAGAAACCTAATAATTGCAACTATTTACACCCCTATCACGGAAGCAGCTATTATAGATAAACCAATTAATAACAAAATTAAAGAAATACCTTGATAACAATACAATAATAGTAGGGGACTTTAACACCCCATTCACTGCAGTGGACAGATAATCTAAGCAGAAGATTAACAAATAAGGGCTTTAATTGACACACCAGACTAGATGGACTACAGATATATTCAGAACATTCCATCCCAAAGCAACAGAATACACATTCTTCTCTAGTGCACATGGAACATTCTCCAGAATAGATCACATCCTGGGTCACAAATCAGGTCTCAACTAGTACCAAAAGACTGGGATCATTCCCTGCATATTTTCAGACCAAAGTGCTTTGAAACTGGAACTCAACCACAAGAGGAAAGCTGGAAAGAACTCAAATACATGGAAGCTAAAGACCATCCTACTAAAGAATGAATGGGTCAACTAGGAAACTAAAGAAGAATTTAAAAAATTCATGGAAACAAATGAAAAGGAAAACACAATTGTTCAAAAGCTTTGGGATGCAGCAAAGGTAGTCCTAAAATATACAGCAATATAGGCCTTTCTCAAGAAAAAAGAAAAGTCCCAAATAGAGAACCTAACCTTACACCTAAACTAGCTGGAGAAAAAAACAGCAAGTAAAGCCTAAACCCAGCAGGAGAAGAGAATTAATAAAGACTAGAGCAGAAATCAATGAAATAGAAACCAAAAGAACAGTACACCAGATCAATGAAACTATGAGCTGGTTCTTTGAGAGAATTAATAAGATTGATAAACCCCTGGCCAGATTTTCCAAAAAGAAAAAGAGAAAGGACCTGAATAAATAAAATCATGAATGAAAGTGGAGAGATCACAACCAACACCAAAGAAAAACAATTATAAGAACATATCATGAGAAACTATAGGCCAACAAAGTAGGCAATCTGGAAGACATGGATGCCTTCCTAGAGACACATGAACTACCAAAACTGAACCAGGAAGAAATAGAAAACCTAAACAGACCCATAACCAACAAGGAATTTGAAGCAGTCACCAAAAATCTCCCAATAAACAAGAGTCCAGGGCCGGATGGCTTCCCAGGGGAATTCTAACAAACATTTAAAGAATAATGAATACCTATTCTTCCAAAGCTGTTTCAAAAAGTAGAAATGGAAGGAAAACTTCCAAACTCTTTCTATGAGGCCGGCATTACCCTGACCCCCACCAAAAAGGAGAATTACAGACCAATATCTTTGATGAACATCAATGCAAAAATTCTCACCAAGATAATAGCCAATAGGATCAATCAGTACATTAAAAGGATTATCCACCATGACCAAGTGGACTTTATTTCTGGGCTGCTAGGGTGGTTCAACATCTGCAAATCAATCAATGTGATATATTACATTAATAAAAGAAAGAACAAGAACCATGTGATCCTCTCAACGGATGCAGAAAAAGCATTTGATAAGTACAGCATCCTTTCTTGATTAAAGCTCTTCACAGTTTGGGGATAGACAGAACCCACCTCAGTATCATAAAAGCCATATCTTAAAAACAGAAAGCCCACAGTGAATATTTCTCAATGAGGAAAAACTGAGAGCTTTTCCCCTAAGGTCAGGAACATGACAGGGCTGTCCACTCTCACCACTGCTGTTCAACATAGTACTAGAAGTCCTGGCCCCAGCAATCAGACAACAAAAAGAAATAAAAGGCATCTGAAATGGCACAGAAGAAGTCAAACTCTCATGCTTTGCAGATGACATGATACTCTATGTGGAAAACCCAAAAGACTCCACCCCCAAATTGCTAGAACTCAGGAATTCAGTAAAGTGGCAGGATATAAAATCAATGCATAGAAATCAGTTGTATTTCTATATACTAAGAATGAGACACAAGAAAGAGAAATTAAGGAGTCCATCCCATTTACAATTGTCCCCAAAACTCTAAGATACCTAGGAATAAGAGGCAAAGAATCTGTACTCAGAAAACTATAGAACACTCATGAAATTGAGGAAGACAAAAGGAAATGGGAAAACATTCCATCCTAATAGACTGAAAGAACAAATACGGTTAAAATGTCTATGCTACATAGAACAATCTATACATTCAAGCTGAGGGTTCCTGGAGGGGAGGGTGTTGGAGGGATGGGGTAACTGGGTGATGGACATTAAGGAGGGCACGTGATACAATGGGCATTGGATGATATATAAGACTGATGAATCACTGAATTCTACTTCTGAAACTAATAATACACTATATATATATATATTTTTAAAGATTTTATTCATTCACTTGACAGATCACAAGTAGGCAGAGAGGCAGGCAGAGACAGAGATGGGGAAGCAGGCCCCCCACCGAGCAGAGAGTCTGAAGCGGGGCTCAATCCCAGGACCCTGGGCTCAATCCCAGGACCCTGGGATCATGACCCGAGGCAAAGACAAAGGCCTCAACCCACCGAGCCACCCAGGCGCCCCTACACTATATGTTAATTAAATGAATCTAAATTAAAAAAAAATTAAAAATAAAAATATTTTAAAAATTAAAAAAATTAAAAGCCACTTAACATACCTTCAGACTTTATGATCTAAAACCTCTAAAATCCCACATTTCTAAAATTAATGAAGTCTTGCATTACTTTATCATTTACCTGGTGATCCAAATGTTACTGCATTTGTACTGCCAAATCCAAATGCAGGTGCTGGTTGATTTATTCCATCCTTTACATCTGAGAGCTTTAAAAAAAAAAAAAGTAGGCAAATAATAAAGTAATTAATGAATAATTCTGAATTACCTTTCCCATACACTTTATAGGCAAATTCAATTTTTAAAATGTACACTTAAAATATATGTTTAACATAGAAAAATGCCCACAATATGAATATGCACAGAAGAAGACAGACTAATCTCAATGAAGTAAGAGCAACTGGCTGATGAATTATGGGTGATTTTAATTTTAATTTAAGCTTCTAAAATATTTTCTAAATTTCTTCAATGAATATGTTTGAAAATGAAAAAAAATTTTAATAATATTTTTCAGTGTCTATAGGTTTCACATAAAGGGCCTTTAGAGGCTACCCAGTCTGCTTACTCTAATACTTGACCTCAAGCTGATTCACAATTACATTAAAAGCTTACTATTGAATTCTAGTAAATATTTCCTATCCCTGAGATTACTTTTTGTTCTTGCTATTTTCCACACTAGAAATGTTTTTTATCTGTGCATAGTGAAATCTTAATCTCCCTTTTTAAAAAAAATTTTATTTATTTATTTATTTGAGAGAGAAAGCATAAGCAGGGGGTGAGCAGTAAAGGGAGAGGGGGATGACGACTCCCCACTGAGCAGGGAGCCCGATGTGGGGCTTGATCCCAGGACCCTGAGATCATGACCTGAGCCAAAGGAGATGCCCAACTGACTGAGCCACCCAGGTGACCCTTTAATCTCCCTTTCAAGGAACTTTCCCTTACTCCTTACCCCCAAGAATCTTTTCCTGATCAACTCAAATAGATATGATCTGTTTGATCATATTTGGAAGCCTCCATAGCATTGTTCAAAAATCAATTCCATTGAAGTATAGTTTATAAGCAATAAAGTACATCTGTCATACATACATATATTTCAGTGAGTTTTGACAAACTTATAGCCATGACAATCAAGATTAAAAATATTTCCATCACCCTTCAAAGATCCCTTGTGTTCCTTCTCAGTCAAACCTCTCTCAAACCCTAGGTACCATGAACCACTCATCTCCTTCCTATCACTATAAATGAGGTTTGTTTTCTCTTTTCTAAAGATTTATAAAGGGGCGCCTGGGTGGCTCAGTCATCGAGTGTCTGCCTTCGGCTCAGGTCATGATCCCATAGTCCTGGGATCAAGCCTCGAATCGGGCTCCCTGCTTGGCGGGAAGCCTGCTTCTTTCTCTCTCACTCCCCCAGCTTGTGTTCCCTCTCTTGCTGTCTCTCTCTGTCAAACAAACAAATAAATCTTAAAAAAAAAAACAAAAAACCAACGTATATATATACATATATATATACACACATATATATATATACATATATATATGTGTGTATATATATATGTATATATATATGTGTATATATATATATTTTTTTAAAATGTATTTATTTGAGAGAGAGAGTGAGCAGGAGGGAGAAGGAGAGAGAATGTGAAGCAGACACTGCACTGAGTGCAGAGCCCAACAAGGGGCTCAGTCTCACCACCCTGAGATCATGACCTGAGCTGAAATCAAGAGTCAGATGCTTAACTGACTGAGCCACCCAGGTGCTCAGATGAAGTTTGTTTTCTTTAGTTTTTCATATAAATGAAATCACATAGTATGTTCTTTTTTTCCTTTTTTCTTTTTTGGTCTAGCTTCACTCCCTCAGTGTAATATTCATCAATAGGTAAATAGATAAACATATACATATGCTGGATTAAAAGAACAAAGAACTACCTGGCATAAAGAATAAACTACTGACACATTCTAAGCCCCTTGTGGGTGGACTGTTCAGGACCCTCCTCACCTCTGGAGGGGCCCCTAGAGAGCTGACAAAGGGCAAGGAAGTTCTAATCCCAAGGGAAATTCTGTGGTTCTTTGGAATAAGTTATCTCTTCTACATTAGCAGTGGTGAGTTGGGCCACCTCTCACATAGGGACAGAATACTTCCAATATGTCCTACTAAATTTAAACAGCATCATAACAACTAAACAGTGAAGAAATGAGCTCACCCAAAAGTCTGTTTAGGAAGTACATATTTAAGAAAGGGGTGGGTGTGGGTGCTGGAATGGTCACATAGTCATTTACTAAGTTAGACAACCACAACTCTCATATCCTTTTCAGAAAGTAGAAGCATAAATCAGCTGGGAAACTGTAAATATCTTATTTCAAAATAAGGTTCCTAAAGAGTTTTTATGGGAATAAAACATCATAACTTTAGTGATAGAGATAATGAATATGCTACAGTTGGGACCATGTATCTTTGGAGACAAGTGGGTATGTATCTACTAAAGGCATTTCTATATAAGTCAGGGAACATATGGTGAGTGTTTCTCAGTCACAAAAGTATACATTAGTCTAAATGTATATTCATATCATTTTTCAGAGCAATTTCTTTGTAAATGCTGATAATGTTACATACTTAAATTATATAATATTTTCAAAACTAGACCACTGAAGTAAAAACTTTACCCTAAAAATAGATTTAGGAAAGCAAAGTTATCAGTGCTTTTCTGACTTAAGGAACAGAGAGAAAGCAATTCCAGGATTGTGACTTTAAATGATGATACAGTCTTGAGAATGTGTATCATAATTGCTGACGGAGAATTTTAGTTTTGCTTTCCAAATTCAAAGTGAAATTCTCTGCAAAAAAGCAACAGGTAAGATACTTCCAGTAGAAAACTCTCCAATACTCACCAAGGCTATGTTAGTTGATGTATTTAGGCTCTTCAGTTCATTTATTCTGTTTCTCCATTGATTTATTAACTGTTGGAGGGAATTTAGCTGAAGAGAGAAGACAGAAAAATAATGAGTCAATTTTGAGTGCTTTAACTTTGTTTCTCCAACAACTTCATGTCTTTACTTGCCAAAATCACAGAAAGTTTATATAACATTTTTATGGCAAATTGTACAATTTGTCCAAGATATTCCAGCTATAGTTCCCTCCCTGTTCTCCAACTCCTGGTGTCCCCTGGTTCAGAATCTCAAGTATGTGGCAGCACAGAGAGAGTTATATCTGGATGGGAGGCAAACATGGGTACTAATAGAAATGCTTGATCATGACTGTGGACAACACAAAATACAGTTTATGTTATTTCCTTTAGCACCAAACTTACTTAAGCCCAGCTTTTTTATTTTTTGACATCTGATACATGAGAATGTTAATATGTACAAACAGATGGTTGTCTTTTTTCACTTTGTTTTTCTAGCATTCATCATGGTGTCTGCACCTAAGAGATGCTCCATAAATGTCAAATGATGAAAGGGTCTGACTTCTAGGAATAACCGCTATTATTTCTAATAAAAATAGTGACATTCCTAGTTATATAGCCAAAATATATTATTATCATGTTAGATAACCAACCAATTTCAAAGAAAGTAATTTAGAAAATACAAATAGCCTTGTCTTGAGAAAAATTCTAGACCTCATCCACTTTGCCAACATATGAGCAAGCCACTACAAACAGAGAAGACAGTAATTAACAGCTAATCTGGTATCAAGGTAGGTGAATAGGAAACAAACTTACATAGCTCTGTAAGTTATTGCTGGTTAAGAAGTTATGGTATTCAAGCCTCAACTCCTCTGGTGAAATGTCTGTAAAACCTGAAGTGAGGAATCAATTGGAATCTTTAAAATAAATACCAATACTTTTAATAGTATAGTAAAGCTAGAAGTGCTAGACAAGAAAATATGCTGATGCTGATGATAAGGAAATTTTTATAATCATAAGGAAAAATTTCAAAGCCTATATTCTAATGTTGAACAAAGTACAAAATGAAAGTAAAATACAATTGAATATCTGATTTTCAAAGGGAGAAATTTTCTAAAGATAAATGGAATGGAAGGAATAACAAAGAAAAGGAAGGGTTGACCACATACACATTCAAACTTCTGTCTAAAAAATATTCTGCACGTCAGAAACTATAAGCAAAATTAAAAGGCAAATGGTAAACTGAGAAAACCATGACTGTAACATGTATGACTAGAGAAGAGCTAATGTCAATGTATAAATAGTACTTACAAATCAATAAGAAAAATAAGTTAATATGGGCAAACACCCAACTCATAAAAAAATTCAAATAGCCAGTAAATAAGTAAAAGAGTTGAATTTAAAAATACAACTAAAAATAGAGACAAAATGCTTTACTTAATGGAAAAAATAAAAAATGGATGGTATTTACTATTATTAAGGATGTGGGGGACGCCTGGGTGGCTCAGTGGGTTAAGCCGCTGCCTTCGGCTCAGGTCATGATCTCAGGGTCCTGGGATCGAGTCTCGCATCGGGCTCTCTGCTCAGCAGGGAGCCTGCTTCCCTCTCTCTCTGCCTGCCTCTCTGTCTATTGTGATCTCTCTCTCTGTCACATAAATAAATTAAAAAAAAAAAAAAAAAGGATGTGGTAAAATGGATATTCTCCTAAATTGCTTTTAAGGGAATTAAAAAGGTGTTTTTCTGGGAAAAAAATTGTAAATAAGCATCAAATGTCTTAAATATGTTTACACCTTCTGTCCTTAATAGAATTTCTAGGATTTAACCTTAGGAAATAATTACATATATAAACAAAGAGTTTTATGTATGAAGATGTTCATTCTAGTATTTTTAGTAGTAGAGACAAACTGAAAACAACAAAGCAGAATACAAAACTAGATTATGATCCTAATTTTATATATTAAATGTATACAGGAAATACAGTTGTGTGTGCATATTTTGAAAGAAAGACTAAATGTTATAGTTGTTATCTCTATGAAATCAGGTGATCTTTATTTTGTTTACATATTTCTTTTTTGTTCAAGTCTTTTATGGCAACAGCCATAAATTTATAATTAGGAAAACTTTTTAAGAAAGTTCAGGATGTTCAGGATATTTTCTACAGAGAATTACTCACATCCCACACATCATTAACTCCACAGCCCCCTATACCCCAGAATAAAGAAAAGACTAGATGTTCAAATTAGAACCTTGGATTCTTGGGACGCCTGGATGGCTCAGTTGGTTAAGCCTCTGCCTTCGGCTCAGGTCATGATCCCAGGGTCCTGGGATTGAGTCCCGCATCAGGCTCCTTGCTTGGCAGGGAGCCTGCTTCTCTCTCTGCCTCTGCCTGCCATTCTGCCTGCTTGTGTACTCTCTCTCTCTGAAAAATAAATAAAATCTTAAAAAAAAAAAAAGAACCTTGGATTCTTTTTTTTTAAAAAGATTTTATTTATTTATTTGACAGATCACAAGTAGCCAGAGAAGTAGGCAGAGAGAGAGGGAAGCAGGCTCCCTGCTGAGCAGAGAACCTGATGTGGGGCTTGATCCCAAGATCCTGAGACCATGACCTGAGCCAAAGGCAGAGGCTTAATCTACTGAGCCACCCAGGTGCCCCAAGAACCTTGGATTCTTCTAACAACTTATCTTTATAACATCTTTATTAACTGTTCAGGCCAAAAAACCTAGGAATCCCCTTGCATTTCTCATTCCTCACATCTAATTAATCAGCATCCTGCCAGTTCTAACTCCAAAATGGAACATGGATTTGACCAATTCTGTCTCCACTGCTAGTAACTATAATTCAGTCAGTCACAAGCATTTGTCTCCTAACTCATCTCCTTGCCTCTATTTTGTTTCCCACCCCCCCACCACTCCCTATATACCATTTCTTTTCATACAACAGTTCAAGTGAGTTTTTTCTAATCAGATCATGTCCTTCTCCTGCTTAAAGCTCCACATGGCTACCTAGAACAATTAGGCCCAACATGACGGGGCTCCTGGATGACTCCATGGCCTGTGTCCTATGACTCTTTCCCTTATTCACTCTCCTCCAGTGGTTCAGGCCTCACTAGTTCTCAAACTTGCCAACGTTGCTCCTACAAGGGCCTATGCACTAGTTATTCCCATTGCCAAGAATGCTTTCCCCAAATAATTCCCCTAAGTGACAACCTTCTTTTCACTTAGGACTCATCTTCAATACTGTCTCCTAAGAATGGATAAACACTCTAGCTAAAGGAATGCTGTCCCTCAAATCACTTTTTCCTCCTTCCAGCTGTTCCTCCTCTGAGCCCCACAGGACACAGAAAATTATGTGGGTGAGTATTTTCTCAATTCTCTCAAGGGTGATACAAAAATAGTATCATTTTAGATGCACAGGAAAAGTTAATTCATTATAATTGATGTCTAAGGACAGCAGTTGTGTGCCTAGGTGGCTCAGTAGGTTAAATGTCTGCTTTCGGCTCAGGTCATGATCCTAGGGTCCTGGGATGGAGTCCTGCATCAGGCTCCCTGCTCATGCATCTCCCTCTACCCCTCCCCCTGCCTGTGATCTCTCTCTCTCCCAAATAAATAAAATCTTTTTTTTTTTTTTAAGATTTTATTTATTTATTTGACAGAAAGAGATCACAGTAGACAGAGAGGCAGGCAGAGAGAGAGGGAAGCAGGCTCCTGGTGAGCAGAGAGCCCGACATGGGACTCGATCCCAGGACCCTGAGATCATGACCTGAGCCGAAGGCAGCGGCTTAACCCACTGAGCCACCCAGGCGCCCCTCAAATAAATAAAATCTTAAAAAAAAAAAAAAAAAATTCAGGACAGCAGTTCCTCACCTTTCTAGTCTCATGACCCAAATATGTTCTTAAAAATCATTAAACAACCCCCAAAAGCTTTTGCTTACATAGGTTATACTTTCAATATTGACCATATTTAAAATGAAAAATAAGAAATACAGGACATATTTATTAAATCACATAAAAATAAGAAACCAGGGCGCTTTGGTGGTATGTCAGTAGAGCATCCAACTCTTCATTTCATCTCAGGTCATGATCTCAGGGTCATGGGATCGAGCCCTGTGTTGGGCTCCATGTTCACTTTGGAGTCGACTTGAGATTCTCCCTCATTCCCCCTCTTCCTCTGCCCCTCCCCCTGCATGCACTCTCTCTCTCAAATAAGTAAATACATCTTAAAAAAAAAAAAGGAACCAACTACCTATCAACATAAATGAAAAGACTATTTTTCAAAGCAAAAAAATAAAAATTTAGTGAGATGAGCAGCACTGTCTTATGTTTGCCAATTTTTTAATATAACTTAATTTAAAAATATTTTATTGCTAAAAAATGGTAACCCTCTTCTGAACTTTCAGTGAGTCATCAGCTTTTTGCTGATGGTCTGTTTGTAAATTTTTTTAATGTTTGACTTTAAAAGAAGACTGCTGGATTATTCTATCTGCTTCTACATTCAATCTGTTGCAATATATTGCCTAGTTGAAGTATATGAAGAAAATTTGTTCTAATACAGATAAGTAGTTGGAAATGGAGGACTTAAATAGCTTTTACAGGTAATTGTGGACATTCTTCTCTGACACTACCTCAAAACTTGATAGGTTGTTTTTTAAAGGTTAGCTATAATGCAAACTCAAACCATATTCATTAACTTTTTGTACTACTATATCAAATCCAGTGGTTTATCTTGCTCTTAGAATGGATTTTTCAGCCATGCGTAATTTTCACTTGAAAGCCTGAATTTTTTCACTGGCAATAAATAGTCATTTTTTGGTACGCCTGGGTGGCTCAGTAGGTTAAGTGTCTGCCTTTGGCTCAGGTCATGACCCCAGAGTCCTGGGATAGAGTCCCACATTGGGCTCCTTGCTCAGCAGGGAGCCTGCTTCTCCCTCTGCCTGCTCTGCTTGTTCTGCCTGCTGTTCTCCATGCTTCTGCTCTCTCTGACAAATAAATAAATAAAAAATCTTAAAAAAAAAAAAAAGATTGGGACGCCTGGGTGGCTCAGTGGGTTAAGCCTGCCTTCGGCTCAGGTCATGATCTTAGGGTCCTGGGATCGAGCCCCGCATCAGGCTCTGCTCAGCAGGGAGCCTGCTTCCCCCGCTCTCTCTGTCTACTTGTGATCTCTCTCTCTCTGTCAAATAAATAAATAAATAAAATCTTTAAAAATTAAAAAAAAAAAAAAGATTAAAAAATAGTCATTTTTTTCCTTTGAGGTGACAGACTTACTTCATTAGTTTTTTTAGCAAATGCTGCCAAATACCAAATTCTAGGTAACGACAGTTATCAGTCATTCTTTCAAGTAAATATTGTCTGTGAAAAAAGGGGCTAGTTGAGCTCACAACTCAAATGATAACCTCAGTGCCTTCCCTCAAGACAACTATCATATCCGAGTATATGGCAGAAGCACTTATATGTGCTTCCTATTTTGTCACACAGATTAAAAAGGTGTGCACTCAAGGGTCAAGTTTAATAAAATCAACATTTTTATTTCTTTATCAGAAATTTTAAGTGAAAAACGGCATTAAATTTATTTATTTATTTAACTGTCGTGCCTGGCTGGCTCAGTCAGAGGAGCATGTGACTCTTGATTCAGGGTTGTAAATTTGAGCCCCACACTGGTTGTAGAGATTATTTAAATAAACAAAACTTAAAAAAAAAAATGGTTTTGTACTGACTACTATAGTCTGCTAGTACAGTAAGTTGCCTCTGCCTTGATTCACACTAAGATACAAATTTTACCCATCAATGTTTTTGTACCAATAGTGCAAATGTCAACAGAGTGAAAATGGAAATTAATGTCTTAGTACTATTATGAAAATTGAATTTTGAGCCTTTAGAATGCTCTCAGGAATAGGGTTGCCAGACTTAGCAAATAATACAGGATACCCAGTTAAATTTGGGTATATACCACAAATATAGATATACAACAAATACTTTTTTAGTATAAGTATGTCCCAAATATTACATGGAATATTCAGATACTAAAAATATTATTTTTTAGGGGAGACTGGGTGGTTTAGTTGGTTAAGTGTCTGACTCTTGGTTTCAGTTCAAGTGTTGATCTCACGGGTTGTGGGATCAAGCCTGGTGTTGGGTTCCCCGCTCAGCAGGGAGTCTGCTCCCCTCTTGCTCTCTTTCCCTCTGCCCCTCCCTTGGCTTGTGTACTCTCTCTCTCTCTCTCTCTCTGGAATAGATAAATAAATCTTACCAAAATAAAATAAAAGAAAACACTAGTGAAATTATCTTATTTATTTATATTACTTATTGTCTCCTTCCCTCAAGAACATAAGCTCTGTAAGGGATGGACCTTGTCTGTCTTGCTTATCACTATATCCTTAGAGCTAAGAATAGGGCCTGGCACAAAAGAAATTCTGTAAGTATTTTCTTGAATGACTGATTGAATAAATAACTAAGGACTGATGTGATACCAATGCTCATAGGGAAATGAGCAGGTAGAGCTGAGACAGAGCAGGGATCCCAGAGTTCTGAGAGATTGCAAAGGCTCTCATCTGCTAGATACTTGCTGTTTACTCCGTAAGGCAGAGGCCTAGGACCACCCAAGTGGGATTAGAAAAGTGTGGTGCTCTAGGTTTCAGCTCAGAAAGGGCTTAGGGACTATGGACCAAAGAAAACAGGGGGAAAAGGGCGTTCTAAACAAATACTATCCTTGTAGCCCAGCTAAAGTTCTTTACCTTCACACATTATCTCCACGACAGGTCTCAACATGCTTTATGAAAAATAGTTATCTTTAGAAGAAAATATAGGGAAGAAATGGAGAACAGCATCAGGCAGCCACGGCCTTAATGGCAGGTAAGATGTGAATCTTCTAGTCACTGCAGGCAGCTAAGAGGTTTTGAAGTTGTACCCATAGGCAACCAAGAAAGCAGAGATTCTTCGAGGGCTTACAGAATTGGAATTGTGGTAGGTACTGATTTCAGTATTTTCTCATGAGAACTATGTATCTCATGATACATAATGACCTGTATCTTCTAAAAAAAAAAAAAAAGAACAGAACTGTATCTTCTAATCTTTATTTCTGAATTACGAAGTTCTGCCAGAATACTGGAATACTTGAAACAATGTCCAAATTTTCTTAACTGTAGCTAAGTTTGTAGTTAGTTTACTTGGCATGATCTTGGTTTTAGAAAATAAGAGCTGTAAAACATATTTTAAAAACATACAATTTCTCAATTACCTGAAATATTAGGTTTCTTTTTCACTGGCGAATAAACAGAAAACATCCACTGCCCTGATGATTCCCAAATTTCCATATCTTTTATAATTCCTTCCCTGGGAAAAAAAAAGAGCAAAGGATCTTTTTCATCTGCTTGTTAAAATTTATTGTTTCTAATTTTCAATGATTGAAATTTTAAATTGTAGGGGCGCCTGAGTGGCTCAGTGGGTTAAAGCCTCTGCCTTCGGCTCGGGTCATGATCCTGGGGTCCTGGGATCAAGCCCCACGTCAGGCTCTCTGCTCCAAGGAGAGTCTGCTTCCTCCTCTCTCTCCCTGCCTGCCTCTCTAACTACTTGTGATCTCTGTCAAATAAAAGAAATAAAATCTTAAAAAAAAAACAAAAAACAAAAAAGAAAAGAAATTTTAAATTGTAGTAAATAAGTAATTTCAGATTAAAAAAGAAAAGATTTAAAAAAAATAAAAAAAATAAAAAAGAAAAGATTTTATTTATTTTTAGAGAGAGAGCAAGAGAGAGTACACATGCAATGGGGGCTGCAGAGGAAGAGGGAGAAGCAGATTCCCCACTGAGGATCCCCACACAGGGCTCAATCTCAGGACTCTGAGATCACCACCTGAGCTGAAATCAAGAGTCAGATGCTTAACTGACTGAGCCACCCAGGCGCCCCTAGATTTTTTCCATTGTATTTTCTGAAGACTATTCTTTAGAGCAGAATTTATGAACTAAGAACTATATTTAATGATTTTAAATATTGTAATATTAAACAAGTTCATGGTTTTGGTTTTCCAGTAAACTGAACCATTAAGCAATAGATTTGGTAAATGAGAACTATCAAACTATACATATTTTAAAGAACTAAAATAAAATACACAATACTAATTTTAATCTTTCTTCATTCATTATCATAAACATCAATAACATTTAACTGGGAAAAGAAAGAACCACGTACTGCATGGAGCACTGGGTGTGGTGCATAAACAATGAATTTTGGAACATTGAAAAAAAATAAAATTAAATAAAAAAAGAAAGAACCACATAATATAGAGCCATAAAATTTTTAAAGTGGGTAGGACTTTAGAGATCATTTTGTCTAATTCTCATATTTTGCAAAAAGGGACAACAGACCCACACCCATATAGTTAATTTATTGGCAAAGTGGTGGGTAGATTCAGCTCTAAATTAAATGTTTCCCTCCCCCACCCAGAATGCTACAATTAATAAAATGATAGATACCACAGAGATACTGTACTGAATTTAGGATTTTTACAGCATCAAATACAGGAAGGTGGGCTTTGTTTGCTTTTTACCTTTTTTTAAAAAAAAATCAATTGTTTATGATTTATGGATCAAAATGTATATGATATATGGATCAAAATGTTTACCACTCATTCTAATTTATTATGAGAAATAAAAGACTAATGAATATATTTAAGTTCTGTCCTGGGAGCTGAGGCAACAGTTACAGAATGCCAGGGACTATTTTGGCACGAGTCACACATTCTACTATGATCAGGAAATAATAGGGAATCTACTCTACAGTAATGAAGGAAATCAAATGAAACCAGTTTCAATGGGGGTAATGGAAGTAAAAGTTTTAGGAAAAATATACCAGATGCCATAAGTGACCACCTAGAGTACAAACTGCTTTAAATTACCTCATACTTTGTAAAGAACTAATAATATACAACAAACTCAAGCAAAAATACCTTAGAAAGATATTCACAATATAGTGTTATCAATAGAAAAATGGAAAAAGCATAATTAGCTCTGAGAAGTCATTGTGCTGGTATGGAAAGGTGACATATTTTTAAGGGTAATAAAGTATACTATGACATATGCAAAATAGTGGTTATCTCTGAGTGATAGGATTGTGGATGCTTTTTCTTCTTTTTGCTTATTCTGATTTTTTAATGATGTCTTACTTTTTTTTTTTTTAAGATTTTATTTATTTATTTGACAGATAGAGATCACAAGTAGGCAGAGAGGCAGGCAGAGAGAGAGGAGGAAGCAGGCTCCCTGCTGAGCAGAGAGCCCGATGCAGGGCTTGATCCTAGGACCCTGTGATCATGACCTGAGACGAAGGCAGAGACTTAACCCACTGAGCCACTCACGTACCCCAATATTACTTCTTTTTTAAAGAAAATATTGTAGGTACTTTTGAAAAAAAATAAGCAAATGGGTAGTAAATTCTCTGAAGGCTTCCACTTACAGAAGTTTCTTTTCATCTTTCTGCCCATCAGGGCTGGGTGAAGCAAATGGGTTCTGGGACACTCCAAACCCTCTGTTCCTGCTAGTTGAAGCTCCAGAATCGAAGGAACTGAAAGATGGCTTTTCTTGATCTCTGCTGCCCCCCCATGGTGTTGATTTGGAGAAGCTGGATGGCTGGATAACGCTGGAGTATCTTTGGCTGGTGGTATTCCATCCACGTCTGTTACCACCTGAAAATAAAGAATAAAACAATTTTATTGGCAATTCCTCTTTTAAACCTCTAAAAATTTCATATTATCTTACTATGTGCAGACATTATACAAAGATTCAATAAGCACCACACTGCCACTCATTTTAAATCAGAAAACTCTTCATTTTTGACTTACATATAGTTACTTGTAACCAACAAAACATGAAATGGTCTAGTGGCATTTTTTGTTTAACAAGATTGAGAGAAGTGCAAACCGAGAGGAAAATAATGATGTATTAGTAAGTTCAGCTGATATAAGTTTATTGAGTAAATAATTGCTTGATAGAAGATTTAGGATGTATCCTAAATCATAGACTCCTTCAGGATAAAAAGCTGTCTTAATCATTCTTTGCTCTCTTACAGCGCCCTATATAGCAGTAATGTCTGAAAATGGACAATGTATTAAAGAGTTTGTTGAATATAGAAAATTAGATTCTGGGGCACCTGGGTGGCTCAGTGGGTTAAAGCCTCTGCCTTCGGCTCAGGTCATGATCCCAGGGTCCTGGGATCGAGCCCCGCATCGGGCTCTCTGCTCAGCAGGGAGCCTGCTTCCTCCTCTCTCTGCCTGCCTCTCTGCCTACTTGTCATTTCTGTCTGTCAAATAAATTAAATCTTTAAAAAAAAATTAGATTCTACCCTCTATCCTTGAACAGATGCTTAAATCTACTTGACTCAGTCTTCCCTCTGGGAAAATAACATCTACCTACCTATCTTTCACAGGGAGATTATAATTTACATGTGAATAAACTGCATTCAGTTCTATTATCAGCAGATTCTAATATTTCATAATTATCACAATGAGGCAACAGGACTCTCTTCCCTTTGTCTCTGTATTTTAAAAAACTGTGGGGCGCCTGGGCCGCTCAGGTGGGTTAAGCATCTGCCTTTGGCTCAGGTCATGATCCCAGGGTCCTGGGATTGAGCCCACATCAGGCTTCCTCTGCCTGCCACTCCCCCTGCTTGTGCTCTCTGTCAAATAAATAAATAAAATCTTAAACTACCTCATTAACTCAGCACTTCCTAGTTGGAACCAAGATAATTTGCCTTGTTTCTGACTGAATTAAGAGATATGCCATGAAATGTATTAAAAACTGGAATGATACGAGATATATTCCTTCATGAAAATTCATCTCCCAACTCTAAAACTACCTAATAAAACCAAAGAGAAAAAGGAACAGATTGCTGGGCCAGATCCCTAATTTAAGGGTTAATGGTATTTTATTTTTCGGAAGTTCCAAATTTGTTAAGGGATGACACAACTGAAGAAGTACGTTCTTTCTTTTGTATATAGCTTTTGGCCTTCATTTATTAATTACAGAAGCATTCATTTCTGGGAGATAAATACTGTTTACTTGTTGAATTTTATTTATATTTCCTTCATCCATCAACCCATTAAATATTTGCTTTCTAATTACTACATCTATAGTAAGTCTCCAGAGAATGTCAAATATTAAGTAATATTTTCCAAGGAAATACGTTCCCAAGTATCAGGCCCCCGAGTCCTAATTTTTGGTTTGGAATATTTCACAAGACTAATTGTGGGTGATGCAAAAGGCCTGTCTTCAAGAAGAGCGATCGGACGTGAAACCACTATGCAACACAAATTAATGATCAGATGAACAGTCCCAAAAGAGGGAAGGGAAGGAAAGGAACAGGAGGGGGTCAGAATCTTGTGATACTTTTAAGGACTAAGTTTCAATTCTAAGAAAATAAAAACCTACCTATTCATATGACCTTTAAAACCTTGCTTTGCGTGGTTTCATTTCTTTTTTTAAAAAATTAAATTTTACTTATTTATTTGACACACAGAGAGAGACCACAGTAGGCAGAGAGGCAGGCAGAGAGAGAGAGAGGAGGAAGCAAGCTCCCTGCCGAGCAGAGAGCCCGATGTGGGGCTCGATCCCAGGACCCTGAGATCACGACCCGAGCCGAAGGCAGAGGCTTCAACCCACTGAGCCACCCAGGCGCCCCTACCTCAGAGTTCTTTACTGGGCAACCCGCCCTTCCAGTTCTACCTCCAACGTTACGAGCACGTACATTCGCCTAAGGTAGAGCTTTGCAGCTATTAGACTGTTCAAAAGAAGTCTGCGACTTCCCCAACGTTAAGCATCCAGGCTGTGACCCCAACTGCAGCCTCTCTCGAAGAAAAAGTTTAGTAAAAATTATATTTAAGGTGTCAAGGGAGAAAAAAGAACCAGTACGCAGAAGGGTAGGAAAGCAAGGAGGCGTCTGGGTCGACCTACACCAATTCTCCGGACCATCACCACGCACAGACAAGAGAGTTTTGACACGTACTTCCGACCTAAAAACTCATTGTTTCGCATTCGTACCAAAGGCCAAGTCCCCGTCTTCATCCCCTCAATTACAGCCTGCCGAATCCCCACACAGCGGAGAGGAGCATCGGAGAGGACCTGCGCCGGGCCTGTGGGCGGGACCGAAAAGGGGACGACGCGGGCACGTCATCGTCACCTGACTGGTGCGCCGCCGCGCTACGCCGAGCGGCGGGCCCCACGCCGGACGCCCGTTCTCAACCCCACGGCCCTGGCTCCAGGCCTTCCCCAGCTCCACCGGCGGCGGAGGATGGAGGGGCACGTTACCTGAGGGCTGTTGCTGCCGTCCTCCGCCCGCACCCCCGGCGCCGGGATGTTCGTTCCAGCACCGGTCTCCAAAGCGGCACCGGCCTTGAAGGAAGAACTGACAAATGGTCATAGCGACGGCGTCGCCCACGGAACGGTCTTCAGTCAGCACCCTCAGCGGACGGAGAGCCCAAAGCAACTGAAGGTCCCTCCCTGCTACCGTGACGTCATCTTCTCGCGTCCCCACCCCCCTCTTCTCTCTTCCTGCCCTGGAATGAGAGGCGTAGGCTCTACCCAATAGGATTTGAGAAGAGCGGGCGGCCCCCGCTCACTGAGTTGGGCTTGGGAGAGCGGAAAGCTTGAATGGTTAACGTGGGGGGAGAGGCGCGTTTGCGCGTGGTGCAGAGCCTGGGACTGCAAGGAAAGCTTGAGGGTCCGAAATAAGAGGAGAGCAGGTTAAGGAAATTTAGATTTTTCAGCACAGCCACCGAGGGCTTGAGAGACCGAGTTGTAATTTGCATTTGTACTGTTGAGAAAGTAAAAATCCGCGCAGCCATTCATCAGGTGGATAACCGATAAAGCCACTTACAAGGTAAACAGGAAACAGTGTTTCCTTCAAGGACAGACTGCAACTGAAAAGTATCATAACCCCATCTTTGGATAAACACTACATTCTTACACTCTGAGAAAGCTAGTTCTTTAAAGCCTGCGTACACGCCGCTGTTTGAAATTGTATCAGTAAGAATGAAACATCCCACTCTTGTCTGGAGGAACTAAGACACTTTGACACAGAGAAGCAGCATCGATTTCTGTCCAGGTGTAGAGCTTCCGATAAGGCGTTCCTGAAAAGAGCATTCCTATTTTTCTTAATTTTGTAGTTTCCGGGAGGCCTGGGTGGCTCAGTCGGCTGCCGGCTGCCTTCCGCTCAGGTCATAATCCCAGGCTGCTGGCATGAGTCCCGGGTTGAGTTCCTTGCTCGGTAGGGAACCTGCTTCTCTCTCAGCTTGCTTTGCCTGCTGCTTGCTCCCGCTGCTTGTGCGCACGCGCTCTCTCTCTGACAAATAAATAAAATCTTAAGAAAAAAAAAATTGTAGTTTCCAAGGAAACATGACCCCACATCCACTTCTCAGTCCAGATCCGATGTTGATGCCTTTACACAGAGCTCTGCTTTGCTTTGAGCTTATAAAATCTTACCTAAAATCCACCTAGCCCGCCAATCTTACAGTTGTCTTTTCCTTCGTAGAGTGAGACACCCCTACCATTCCTCTGGTTCGCGGTCTCCTTGGTTGCCAGGAGGCAATAAATGACTTTGTTGGATTATAGATTTATCCCTGGTGTTTTTTTTTTTGTTTTTTTGTTTTTTTGTTTTTTAATATTTTTATTTATTTATCTGTTAGAGAGAGAGAGAGAGAGAGAGCGAGAGAGCAAGCACAGGCAGGCAGAGTAGCAGTTAGAGGCAGAGTGGCAGGCAGAGGCAGAGGGAGAAGCAGGCTTCCTGCTGAGCAAGGAGCCTGATGTGGGACTCGATCCCAGGACGCTGGGATCATGACCTGAGCTGAAGGCAGCCACTTAACCGACTGAGCCACCCAGGCGTCCCTATCCCTGGTGTTTTAAGATGATTGGCCATTGTTCTTGCTCACATCTTTGGATTTTGAATACAGTGGAAGCTACAAAAGCGCTGGGAATAACTGCTACAATGTAGTTTAAAGTTTTTAAGTAATCTCTTTGCCCAAGTTTATTTAAACCTTGTTTATTAAAAAAAAAAAAAAAATCAAGTGGGGCCCCTGGCTGGCTCAGGCAGTAGACCATGCAACTCGTGATCTCAGGGTTGTGAGTTCAAGCCCCACAATGGGTGTAGAGCTTACTTAAAAAAAAATCAATTCACTTATTTTGAAATGTATTGAAGATTTACAAATACAGTATAAGAGACTGTATTGCAGACCTGATACCCCATCATCCAAATATTTTATTTCCTATAAACAAAGACATTCTCCCACATAACCACAGTACAATCACCAAAATCAGGATGTTAATATTGATGAATAACTACTATCTAATCCTTAGATTCTGTTCATGTTTTGCCAAATGTCCCAATGTCTTTTTTTAAAAAGATTTTATTTATTTATTTGTCAGAGAGAGAGAGAGAGAGAGAGCTAGTGCGAGAGAGCAAGCACAGGCAGAGAGAGGCAGAGTGAGAAGCAGGCTCCCTGCTGAGCAAGGAGCCTAATGCGGGACTTGATCCCAGCACGCTGGGATCCTGACCTGAGCCAAAGGCAGCCGCTTAACCAACTGAGCCACCCAGGCGTCCCCCAATGTCTTTAAAATAAAAAGATCCAGTTTAGTATTGTCTTATTCATATTTCTTTATTTAGCCTTACTTGTATTTCTTTAGTCTTCTTCATCCTGCAACATTTCCTCAGTCTTTCCTTGATTTTCAAGACCTTAAAACTATTAGAGATCACAGCTAGTTACTTTGTAGAAGTTCCTCTCTGCTATTTTCTTGTGATTCTTTGGCAGGATTATTGCAGACACAATGTCATGGTCTTTACATTGCACCTCTCAGGTTGCACACAATTTCAGTTTGTCCCATTACCTGAGGTGTTCACTTTGATCACTTGGTTAACATGGTGTCTGCTGAGCTACTACAATGACTCTTTTTGTCTTTGTTATTAATAAGGATTTTGTAAGGAGATACTTTGAAAGTATAAATGTGCCATTCCTCCCCAAGCTTTTTGGTTCTTTCATTTATTCCTATCACTAGTGGCCTCCCAATTTTCCAATTTTATTCAGTGGGTTATAATCTATTACTGTCATTATTTTGAGGTTCAAATCATCCTCAGTTTGGCCAGTGAGAGGCCTCTAATCTTTGTTTTTTGACACACCCCATTAATTCTTTGAACACTTCTTTACTCCTTGGCCCAAAAGATGCTCCAGGCTCAATCTTATACTTTACCTTATCTAGTCCTAGAATCAGCCATTTCTCCCAGCAGTCCTGAGTCTTTCAATGGTACTTAGAGGCGAAGATCTGAGCTTCAAATTTTCTCATTGCTATTATGAGGTCTTTGCTCCCAAGCCCTTTTGTGGGCGTTGCTAGGAAATATATACTATAGACAGACATACGTTTATATCAATACATATTTCTGTATATGTATTAGAAACTATTAGTTTACACTGATAACCTCCAGTTTGATCCCAAGATCACAGAATTTCTTTTATTTTCTTCCTGTATTTCTGACTTCCTCCTTTGATAGTGAGAAACTTGGTTCTCACTATCCATACTTATTTTGAGCAATTCCCTTGTATTAGCCAGTTTCACCTTGTGGCCATTGAGTTTCTTGTCTATGCAAAGACCAACATGTGTAAGGACTCTGCTAGGATCAAAGACCTAAAATAATGCCAGTGGTGGCTGAAGCTTAAATGAGAATGGACATGGTGCTGTGTGAATCTGGAAAGGTAGGCAAGGCCAGATCTCAGTTGAGATCATCTAGGTGAGTGCTCATGAGACAGTGGGAGACAATGGGAGCCTAGGGCTAAGGAATGCAGAATTCAGTAGTGATCAATTAGGGTTGGGTTGGTGGAAATCAAGAGTGGGGTCATAGAATGGAAACTTCTAATCTCAAGATGGCAAAGTAAGAATAGTTCTGCCTCCCTTTCCTCTTGAAAAATCATCTCAAAGGGGAAACAAGCAAAAAACACAATCTTTGATTATACCAGGAAATAACCATAAACTCAAACCACAATTTGTGAAGACTGAATACACATGGTGGAATAGTAAATTACTTAGCAGAGAGGAGGAAGGTCACGTTCTGGAGAGGTACACACTGATGTCCCTAGAGAGGCTGAAAATCCTCAGAAATTAAGAGCCACCAGGTACCACAGAAGGGTAGACTGAATATCTCTATGTAGTGCAATTAGAATCCAGCTCCATAAATCCACCCAGTGAGGCAACTATCCCTACCTGATGGGAAATAGGTTTTCTCCTTGAAAAAAATGGGATGGGGTAGGGACAAGAGAGGCTTTGAGTCCAGGACATCAAGTACAGAGAAGTTACAGTACTGACAATGCAAGCTGTGTTTATTGAATGGTGAAGTATAGTCCTCTTTGCCTGAGCTCCAGAAATCCTGCAGCCAGCCTTACAGTCCCTTTTTCCCCAACTTGCCCTCGGCACCTAAGGTAGGGGTTTGGAAGATTATTTTTTTGAGAATCAAACATCCCAGAAAAATATCTATAGATCTGGTGGATTCCCAACAAAAATAGGTGACCATTCTATCATATGATGAGGCTCATTGAAAATTAGGCCCACCTTTGCACACAAAAATTATCAACTTATTCAGTGTCTCATTTTAAATAAAATTTGCAGACAGGGACTAGAAAAGAGCAAAGCAAACAGAAAAAAAATAAACAAGAAATTATATGTTTATAAAAAATTAAAAAAAAATAAACAAGAAACACACCAAGTGTGTAGAAAATGTTAAAAAAACTAAAGTATCTTCAGAGAGGATAACATGAAACAATAACAATGCTATATGAAATAATCATTTTTTAAAAAGTATTCTTAGATATGAAACATGGGTAGTGGAAACAAATTCAACAGATGGTTAGAAGATATAATCAGCAAAGTTCCCTACAAGAATTGAACAAACCAGATCCAGAAACCATATTATAGCTGTTATGAGAGGAGGCTTAAAGCTCTGGAAAAGTAAAATCTTTCGATTTCCCAGCACAAACTTTAAAATTTTTATTTCTCCCAAAGTAGTTTGAATAGCCTTGGGAAAGAGGAAGTTAGGAAGATGAAAGTTAGTTCAAACTTTTAGAAGTCTTTTGAGGCAAACATTAAGAGGAATATTTAAAGTATTTAGCACATGTTGAGGGATGCAACCTGAAAATGTCTCTTCATATTATCAGATTTTTGGGACTTGGTTTGGTGCCATGTTGGAGTGGATTGAATTTTCTGACATTGTTGGTATATGTTAATGGTGTCACCCTTAAAAAGTGAAATTTCGGGGGCACCTGGGTGGCTCAGTCAGTTAAGTATCCAACTCTTGATTTTGGCTCAGGCCATCATCTCAGGGTTCTGGGGTCGAGCTCCAGTTGGGCTCTCAGCTAGGCATGGGGCCTGCTTAAGATTTTCTCCCTCTCCCTCGCCCTAAAAAAAAAAAAAAAAAAGGGCCACATTTCCTTCAAATACTCTTTTTATCCTGATAGGCTGCACATCTCAATTTTTTGCTGTTAATAGACTATAAGGCAAAAGGAATATAGATTGCTTAGTTAATAATTGTTTATTAAATGGCTCATTGTTGTGACTCAGAATTTCCTGTAAGATTGTAGATCTTGTCTATAAGGTTTTTGAAAGCTAGGTCACAATTGTAATTAAGTCCTGTTTTTTATAGCAACTTTTTTTAAAAGAAAGATTTTATTAGAGAGAGAGAGAGAGAGAAAGAAAGAGAACACAGCAGGGGGAGTGACAGGCATAGGGAGGAGGAGCAGACTTTCCACTGAGCGGGGAGCCCGATGCAGGGCTAGATGCCAGGACCCCGGGATCATGACCTGAGCCAAAGGCAGACACTTAACTGACTGAGCCACCCAGGTGCCCCACAACACTTTTTTCAAGACATTAAACTTTCATGTTCAAGTTGTGATTTTTGAAAATATAAACTGCTGTCATCAAAATAGTGTCACTGCAAAGGATGGAAAATTAACGTATCATGTTTACTAAAAAGAAAGCAGAGCCATTTATATAAAGGATGGGACTTTTTTGGGGGGAAAAAGAAAAATGCGGTGTCCGAGTTTTGTGTTTTGGCTTGGGTCGGGATCTCGGGAGTCTGGGCTCCACACTTGGCAGGGAGTCTGCTTGAGGAGTTTCTCCTTCTGCCCCTCAAGTAAATAAATAAATCTTAAAAAACAAAAAAACAACAAAAAAAACCCTTGCCAATATACTATGCCATTATCCTGGCATTTACAATTTTGTAGAATATTTCCAAGGCAGAAAATACTAATTAGTAATTACTGAGATTACTAACACCACCTCCCCTAAAAAACCCCACAAAACCCCCAAACCCAGGTTTAATTTACATCAAACCTGTTTGCATACTTACAATATGTTCCAGTCAGTTGATACAGCTAGCTAGTCCATTTATAATATTTCAAACAGTGCTGTACATTCCATATGGGACAGTATCATATTAAGTAATATAAGTAAATTGTAATATAATAAATGGATGTTCTTCTCTCCAAAAAACCTGGACTTTTTTCCCCCAGTGGAGTACAAAATTCAAAACCCAACATAAAAATGTTCAAGATAGACAAATCTACAGACAGAAAAATTTAATGGTTGTCTAGGTCTAGGATATCTGGAGGATGTAATTAGGTTGGATAATGTCCCCCGAAGATTCACGTCCACTTGGAACTTCAGAATGTGAACCTTATCTGGAAATTAACTGTAGATGTCATTAGTTAAGATAAGGTCATGCTAGGTTGGGAGGAGGGTTAGCTAAATCCAGTGACTGCTGTCCCTATCACAACATATCAAGACACAAGGGAAACACAGGAAAGGAGGACATGTGAAGCTAGAGGCAGTGAGTAAAGTGGCACAGTTATGTCAATGAATGTCAAGGACTGCCAGCAACCACCAGAAGCTAGGGGGCAGGTGGGCAGTTTTTGCCTCAGAACTCCAGGAGGCAATCCTGCCGACACCCTGATTTAGGACTTCTGGCTTCCTGAGTTGTGAAAGAATAAGTTTCTGTTGTTTTAAGTCACCAACTTTGTGGCAATTCATTACAGGAGCCACAGGAAATTAATACAGGGGAAAACGGGGAGTGACTGCTAAGTGAGTATGGACTTTACTTCTGTGGTGATGGGAATGTTCCAAAATTGTGATGATGATTGCACAACTCTGTGAATGTATTGAAGACCACTGAATGATATAGACTTTAAATGGGTGAATTGTATGTGATTTACATTTCAATAAAGCTGTTACATGCATAAAGAACTCTAAATAAAAATATATCATTATGCTTTTTAAAAAGATTTATTTATTTTCTAGAGAGTGCATATGTGCAAGCACAGGGGAAAGGAGCTAAGGGAAAGGGAGAGAGAGTCTTAGGCAGCAGAGGAGCTCCACACAGGGCTGATCTTACAACCCTGAGATCACAACCTTAGCTGAAACCAACAGTCGGATGCTTAACCTGACTGTGCAATGCAGGTGCCCCTAACATTATACTTTATATTTATAATCTTTTTCATTTAAACATTTTTAGGATTTAAGATTATAACCCCATACAAATAAAGCAATGAAAATTAAAATAGAAATACAGCTTCACAAATTTTAAAAACAACCATTGCCTAACACATTTGAAATGAAGGATGAATAAAACTTAGCAGTCTATTTTAAGTTAAAAAATATTTAATATTATTGGATAAAAACACTGATGATGGTGACAGCTTTACATGGCTCACTCCATACATTCTGTAATGTAAAAGGGCGAACATTACTAGGAAAGAAATGAGTAGTTGGGTTTGTGAAAGATTTATTGACCAGATAAAAGCAATTAATATGAGACGACAAACATTTAACTCAAATTATTACAAAACTTTTAGGAGATAACTGGGTCAAATCTCTCTGATGTGTCCACTAAGGAAAATAAATCATGTATCTTTTTAATCCATAAGAAGTTCAAAGTCAACAATGATACTGTATAACTATCAGTGCTATTCTAGTAACCTAGAAGTTAGCTATAAATAGCTTTATCTTTTGCTAATCATTCTTACTATGATTTTATTTTATTTAACAGTGAGGACTGAAAAGGCATAATCATTTTTTAAACCACTGGGTAAAGTAGTACTATAAATTAATGAGGGTGCTAAGCTTGACATTTTGTGTTTGAAAGATGGAATATATTTAATTGGACTGAATATATTTCATGAGGACTTGGGAACATTTAAGCCCAAAATGTGTTTATGAAGTTCTGTGAGAGAACAGGTGTACACCTTGACTCACTCTTGCTTGCTTTTAAAATGAAATAAATTTGGCACTATATGGAACAAATGAAGACAAGCAAAATTAGGTGAGACTAAGATGCTTCATCAGAGTTGCCTGTCTTGACTTAACAATTCATACTATTTCTTAGTTCTTGACTGAACAGAAACAAACAGACCTAACTACATAGCACTTCTATGATGTATGAAAATAGAATCTAGAGCTAAGATGAGACTGCTTCACTGATGAGCCAATCCCCCACTCTGCCATAATCATAGTTTCAAATGTAAAATTCATTCAAGAATCCATATTTTCATCAAATGCTTATGATTTTTCAAGTTTTCTTGCTAGATATGTCTTGTTAAGTGGCCAGCTAAAATATGGTCTTTGAATTAAGGAAATTCATATAAAAGAAACATCTATTTCATGGTGATCTTACTTTACTTGAAATTTCCTTTAAAAAAAACACCAAACTAAAACTTTGTAACCAAACTCTTGGAACAAAGCACTGGAACAAAGGCCATATTTTTGAGTCTCCGATAAATCTTGAAGTCCATTCACTTTTCATGTTTCAAGTGTTTCTTCATTTGCTCCACAAGTATCAACAACACATATTAAACAACTTGTTACTGGAAAAGCTCGGACTTTGGAGTTGGCGACCCATTTGTCTGTCTCGGTATTGTATTCAAGGATGTGTCCTAATCGACCCACACCTTGAAAACCAGCCAAGACATAAACTATAGACCCAACTGCTGCACACTTCACTGTTACACCCTTCCATGGCATTGGTGAGACCATCTTCCATTCGTTTAATTTAATATCATAATATTCCACGTTGTCCAAACCACCTTCAAAAGAATAAAATAACATGAACAACTATATTAATAATTCTAAGATTTCTTAAGGTAATAACTCTTTGGATCTTCCCAACATTATGAACATTTTCAAATATGCGACAGTTATGAATCTTACAATGAATACCCACATAGCTATCATCTATTCTTATTTTTACTTTAACAGAATAAAAATTTAACTTAATTTTTACTTGAATCCTTAATATGTATGTTTATTTTACAAAATTATAAATGTTCTATCTGTTCTGGGAAGGTAAACAAATCAGTGGATTTTCCTTCTGATTAACTTTGACTATAATTATTCAAAAGTTTTTAATCCTTCTGCCATTTATCTTTTAGCAGTTCATGGGAAACAGCAATGGCCAGAGACAAGAGAAGGGAAGAAAGTATTTCTTTATTATACTTAAATAATGCTTAAAGGTACTAAAATGAGGTTTGATTCAGTCCAGATTCTCCATTATTTAAAGAAATAATTTCATATTTTTTACTATAAATTATTTAAGAAAATAAAAATCAAATTTACTAATTTAAAAAAAAGTAATATTGATATTTTCATGCAATGTTTAAAAGTGGTAAGGAAACTTTGTCATTTAAGGCCTGTATACAACTCATAAAAGTTGTATTTAAAAGTTTGTAAAAACTCAAATGTTTCTGTCACTTAATAGTTCTTTAGCTAGTATGATATTATTACCCAGGAGGTGTTAAAATGTGTGAAGCTGAGACTGTCACAATGACTGATGGCCATTACAGGAATGTTAAATATACTGTAATGTTTCTTAAAATATATTAGTTCTCAGAAACTATAAACATAATAATGTATGTGATAAATGCCTGTATTTAGATTTTAAGAAATGTTTCAAAGCTTTATGAGAAGGAGGTATCAGCAAACTCATTGGGAAAGTTGAAGAGTGATTTAATGTCACATACCCAAGCCATTCTGACCACCTACAGCAAATATCTTGTCTTTTACGAATACCAGTCCATGATTCTTCCTGGCCTCAATCATTGGACACAGCTCAGTCCATCTGAAAAATGAGAGAAAGCTTTTAGAGTACTAGTTCGTGGGAAGTACGCAAACTATAAGAAAGGTCTGTTATTCCAGTTAAGTGCTCATTTAGTACTCGCATGTGTTCACACCCACATACAAACACATACCTGAAAGGCTAGAAGACAAAAGTTTAATATGGTTTTGGGTAATTTATTTATAGGTGAGGTAAACGGGGATTTTATTCCTTTCGACTCCAACAGAATATGAGAAATAGAGAATATTTGGAGACTAACACATCTTTGGAAGAAATCCATTTCCTAGTTCACAGTAACTTGTTAAAATGGTAACAAAAAAGAAAGGGAGGATACTTAAGAAAATATAAAATACTAATATTGTCATGTATTTTTTTTTAAGATTTTGAGAGAGAGAGTATGAGGGGTAGGGTCAGAGGGAGAAGCAGACACTCTGCTGAGCAGGTAGGCGATGCAGACCTCGATCCTAGGACTCTAGGATGATGACCTGAACCAAAGGCAGTCACTTAAACAACTGAGTCATCCAGGCACCCATTACATGTGGTTTTAATTAGTATTTATGTATGAATCAAACACAAATTTAACATTGGGCTCTAGCAATCAGCAAATTAGTAGTATCTGTTACTATTCATAAGTAACAAAAGTACTGTCATTCTGTTAAATTTAATAACTTATTAGCATGTTGTTATGTTCATGGCCACTACTATAAATAATGAGATTGAGGGATGCCTGGGTGGCTCAGTCGGTAAAGCATCTGCCTTCGGCTCAGGTCATGATCTCAGGGTCTTGCGATCGAGCCCTGCCATCAGGCTCCCTGCTCGGCAGGGGGGGCCTGCTTCTCCCTCTGCCTCTGCCTGCTGTTCCCTGTTTGTGCTCTCTTTCTCTGTGTCAAATAAATAAATAAATAAATAAAATCTTAAAAAAAAGATTGAGAACATAAGTTGGACGCAAGTGTTGAAGAATATTAATTCATCGGTAGCAGCCTCATATACATAGACAACTGTTATTTTTTTTCTGTGAGACTCAATTCCTTCTTTTGCATACACTCCCCACACACAACTGAGGTTTGTGACTGTGAAGGTGGTACTGGCACACAGGCTTCTGTCTCAATAGCTAACATAAACCAAAAGTATCCAAGTAACAACAAAAGGGTAATCTGCCATAAGTGTAACTTTTAAAAAAATTTATTTATTTTTTAATTTATTTTTTATAAGTGTAACTTTTTAATATGTTTATTTATATCTCTTAAATAATTTACTAAATTTAACTTTGCAAAATATAATTAGGACATAATGATTAACTCTGAAATATTAACTGTTTTGTTGCCTTATATTCATAAAATTGTTTTAGAAGTGGTTTGACAGATGCCACATTGATTTTCAGAGCACTCTATAAGGTGAGATGGGCAACGCTGTTCCTTTATTTCCCCCCAGGGTAAACACCCATGCTCTTCCAGGTGAAAAGACCGCATACAGCTCAGAGGTGGGAGCCAGTATTGGCCCTCCACTGTCTCATCATGCAGTAAGTTGCATGCGGAGAGCTGTCAAAGTATATTAAACATAGTATCTGACTTGGAAAAATTCAAAATATACACTCCTTTCTTCTCTACACATGTCCATGATATAAAATAAGAGCATATTTTTTATGTAGGGTGGTCCTTGACTTACAATGGTTCAACTTAGGATTTTCTGACTTTATGATAATGCAAAAGGGAAATATATGCAGTAGAAACTGTACTTGACATTTTGAAATTTGATCTTTTCCTGGGCCAGCTATATGATACTCTCTCTTGATGCTGGACAGCAGCAGTGAGCTGCAGCTCCCAGTCAGCCATGGATCACAAAGGTGAAGAACTGATAACACTTACAACCATTCTGTACCCATACAGTCATTGTTTTCCACTTTCAGTAGTCGATATATTACATGAGATATTCAACACTTCATTACAAAACAGTTTTTGTGTTAAGATGATTTTGCCCAAATGTAGGCTAATGTAAATGTTCTGAGCATGTTTAAGGCAGGTTAGGCTAAGCTATGATGTTTAGTAGGTCAGTTGTATTAAATGCCATTTTCAAGGTAACAGTATTTTCAAATGACAATGGGTTTCTCAGGATGTAACCTCATTGAAAGTGGAGAAAGATCTGTGTAGCTAAGCCTCCTGAAAATTTAAAGTTAGAAGTTTCACAACATACACTTTCTTCTTCCTGTAACTTCACGTGGAGAGTATGTACTAGGTGCTTGCTCGCTCCAACCTGAACTTTCGTGTTTAGAAGCTCTTCTTAAAATTCTCACTGCAGAAACTCTGTCACATTATTTCCGTAAGGCTTCAATTCTTAGCTTCCAATTAAACCACTGTAGTTACAAAACACTTAAGAAAACTGTAAAAATCGGAAAGAATTCTTACAAAAAATAACTTGGATAGATCAATATTAAAAAAGGGAAATCATTGTAGCACATAATTTCATTTAAGATCTGGGTAATTATAGTCACACTAGCTTTTCACTTAGGAAAATTTACAGGCACTGAAAAGAATATAGAATATTCAAGTCTCACACATAAGCTTAATGTGTACAAAAGAAATGTTAACTTGTTTGAGTTTTAAGATATGCCCTAAACTGAACATAGCCACCTAATTTTAGAAAATATTGAGGTTGCGGAATTCCTTCATATTTTTTCTCTGCTACTATGAGTAAGAATATATTGATTTGCACTCATAGTGCCTGAATGAAGATCTCAAAATTTAGAATCTTGGAGTTTATCTGGTATGGTAAGAGATTTTTTAGAAATGAAAAAATAATTAGGAAGCAGGATAATCAGATTACAGTTTTCCAATTAGTATGTTATAATACTTTTTAAGCACAGTTGTCTGGGAGGTGAAGTAGAGACTGATATAGGAGGGAAGAGAGTTGCACACCCCCCCCCCCTTATAGTTTGGGACAAGATGGGGCAGAGAGCTCAAATGATGGATGACAGAATGAGATAAGGGGTATCCCCAGAGTTCCCTGGCAAGTACAAAGATACCTTTTGAAGAACACTGAGAAGTAGTAAATCTGATGATCTCAAAGAGATTGTCTAGTCTTAACAGCTAAAAAAAAAAAAAAAAAAAAAAAAAAAAGATTTATTTATTTTAGAGAAGGAGAGAGGGAGAGAGGGAATAGGCGGAGGGGCAGAAGAAGAATCTCCAGCAGACTACTTGCTGAGCCTGGGGCCCAATGTGAAGCTGGATCTCATGACCCTGAGATCATGACCTGAGCTGAAATCAAAAGTTTGGAGGCATACCCCACTCAGCCACCCCAGCATCTCTAGTCTCAAAACTTTAGCAAAAGGGAAGTTTCAAGATAAGTTGTTTTCAATTTTATTTCTAACACTGGTAACCAGCTGAACAAAGAAATGAGAAAAGAACAATTTTAACTATAGTTTTGTTTGGGAGAGGAGTTATTTATTTTAAATCCTTTAAAAATAGAAGGGAAGCATAAATAAATAATTGCATATGGTTAATCATATTTTATAATTAAATTCTTACTTTTCATTTAAAAAAACAATACAGTGGAAAAAAGACAGTCTCTTCAATAAATGGTGCTGGGAAAAGTGGACAGCTATATGTAGAAGAATGAAACTCGACCATTCTCTTACACCGTACACAAAGATAAACTCAAAATGGATAAAGGACCTCAACGTGAGACAGGAATCCATCAGAATCCTAGAGAACATAGGCAGTAACCTCTTTGATATCAGCCACAGCAACTTCTTTCAAGATATGTCTCCAAAGGCAAAAGAAACAAAAGTGAAAATGAACTTTTGGGACTTCATCAAGATCAAAAGCTTCTGCACAGCAAAGGAAACCGTCAACAAAACAAAGAGGCAACCCACGGAATGGGAGAAGATATTTGCAAATGACAGTATAGACAAAAGGTTGATATCCAGGATCTATAAAGAACTTCTCAAACTCAACACACATAAAACAGATAATCATTATCAAAAAATGGGCAGAAGATATGAACAGACACTTCTCCAATGAAGACAAACAAATGGCTATCAGACACATGAAAAAATGTTCATCATCACTAGCCATCAGGGAGATTCAAATTAAAACCACATTGAGATACCACCTCACACCAGTTAGAACGGCCAAAATTAGCAAGACAGGAAACAACGTGTGTTGGAGAGGATGTGGAGAAAGGGGAACCCTCTTGCACTGTTGGTGGGAATGCAAGTTGGTGCGGCCACTCTAGAGAACAGTGTGGAGATTCCTCAAGAAATTAAAAATAGAGCTTCCCTATGACCCTGCAATTGTGCTACTGGGTATTTACCCCAAAGATACAGATGTGGTGAAAAGAAGAGCTATCTGTACCCCAATGTTTATATCAGCAATGGCCACAGTCACCAAACTGTGGAAAGAACCAAGATGCCCTTCAACAGACGAATGGATAAGGAAGATGTGGTCCATATACACTATGGAGTATTATGCCTCCATCAGAAAGGATGAATACCCAACTTTTGTAGCAACATGGATGGGACTGGAAAAGATTACGCTGAGTGAAGTTAAGTCAAGCAGAGAGAGTCAATTATCATATGGTTTGACTTATTTGTGGAGCATAACAAATAACGCAGAGTACATGGGGAGATGGAGAGAAGGGAGTTGAGGGAAATTGGAGGGGGAGATGAACCATAAGAGACTATGGACTCTGAAAAACAACCTGAGGGTTTTGAAGGGGCGGGGGGTGGGAGGTTAGGGGAGCCAGGTGGTGGGTATTATGGAGGGCACGCATTGCATGGACCACTGGGTGTGGTACAAAAACTATGAATTTTGTTACGCTGAAAAGAAATTAAAAAAAAAATTAAAAAAAAAAAACACCCAAAACAAAACAATAGCTAGAGTGGAAGACTTTTATGTTTTGTAATCTGGCAATATTTCCTAAATATAAAACTTGAGCTAAATATAAGGAATTACAGGATTATAGGAATTATAGGAAATAGAAATATTTCCTAAATATAAGACTTTTGGTGCAGTTCTTTGGCGTAACATTTAAGTTGAACATATTTACCCAGTAATTTTTGCTGGTAAAGGAAGAACAATCCTTTCAAATCAATAAATAACTTTTCTTATCAGATCTCTTTGGATGTTCTGAGTATCAACAAAAGGTTGACTGGGATACTACCTGTGGTCATTCCCTTATTAGTTTAATGTCACTGCACTTACCACCCGCCACCCCTTCAGTAACTGGCACACTGCCTCTGGCTACACTGAATAGGTTCCATCACTAATTACCAGGTCAGAAAAGCTGGCTAGCCATTTTTTTTTTTAGCATTTTGCCTTTTAAAAAGCAGTTATTTACTTCTCAGATTTAAGAATAATCATAATGAATAAATATGTATCTAAACATACTTTCGTAAGCATGAGCTCAGAATTAAGACATTTTACCTAGGGGTATGATTTATTAAGGACACAAATCAATACATAATGTTTCCAATTAAAGGCAAATATGCAGGGCATCTGGGTGGCTCAGTCGGTTAAGCAACTATCTTCAGCTCAGGTCATGATCCTAGGGTTCTGGGATCAAGCCCCACATCGGGCTCCCTTCTCAGTGGGGAGCCTGCTTCTCTCCCTCTTCCTCTCCCCTGGCTTGTGTTCACACTCTATCTCTCAAATAAATAAATTCTTAAAAAAAAAAAAAAGGCAAATTTACTACTGACCATATATTCTTCTCCCATCTCCTCTACATTTCCTGACCTCAAACAAAAATATTTTATGAATTTGATGAATTAGTCAGACTTGTCTCATTCACAGGCAATTACTGCACAAACAGGAACAGAAAGAGATGAGCTCCCACAGGGTATATTAAGGTCAAGCCATTTCTTAAAGTACAGAGGAAAGGTCCAGGACATAAACATGTCCTGAACGTAGCTCATTCAAAAGTGTGCACACATTTTTAATACAAGAACTAAATTCCTCTGTTGGGGTCCTTCTGCTTTTTGCAATCTTCTTCCTCTGAGCTTATAGAATACAATTGTGAAATAAGGCTTTTTTTTTGTTTATACACAGTATATTTTTAATAAGTTATGCATAAGGTTATTCCCACACACTCCTACACATAAGTTTACAAACACTTACATCTAAAGAAAGAAGTTACTTGAAAGACAAATTATATACAGCATACTTTCACTGAGTTAAGAACACGTCTAGTCCCACATGATTTTAAAATAAGAATTTTATTTTTTTTTAAAGATTTTGTTTATTTATTTGACAGACAGAGATCACTAGTCAGCAGAGAGGCAGGCAGAGATAGAGGAGGAAGCAGACTCCCTGCTGAGCAGAGCCCAATGCCGGGCTCGATCCCAGGACCCTGGGATCATGACTGGAACCGAAGGCAGAGGCTTTAACCCACTGAGCCACCCAGGTGCCCCTAAAATAAGAATTTTAAATGATACATACGTTTCTGTGGCAGGATCATAAACCTCACAGGAATTCAGCACTCGCCCAGAAACATTGTTCCCTAAACTTCCACCACAAACATAGATCAGGCCATTGGCTTCCACCATGCCATGGCTGCAGCGCTGAGTCAGCATGCTGGGCTTAGTGTGCCAGCTTTCAGTTCTCGTGTCATAGCACTCAAATAAATACAGAGCTGAGTTTCCTGTAAAAGAAAAAAGGCTCCATCAGGCTTCTCTTAGTGTATGTGTGGGTTGGGAGGGACCTGACAGTAGAGCTGGTCATTACTTACTGGAGGGAAGAATTTAAAGTTGTAGTCTTTTCTGAACTTAATTAACAATAACAGCAAAATGGAGGAATAGCTTAAGAAAAAGCTAACCCTGTTTGTATAGATCTCAGAAAAATATTTTTAAAAGGGATGTGCTGGAGGGATTTATTGGTAACTAACTTTAGGAAAAGGAATTGGTTTGATTTCAGAAGAAAAATTAAGTAACATTATGTATGTCTTCACACCCAGTTAGGCATGATGGTAATTATTTAAACTTTAAATCCTTATAGAGGAGAAAAGCATAGCTATTTATAGATGGTAAATCCACACCTTAAACTCTGAAAACTACTATCTGATAATATGCTCAGGTTTATCATTTAACATTCTATAATAGTCACTGCACCATTAACAAAACTATTCTTCCCGACTACTCTCAGTGGCTGTGTGAGTAAGCCCTGAAGTCATGCTGACCCAGTCGGGACTATACTCTCAAGGTATCAATGTATGTCTCTGGTGTGCTTTGATTATACATTTTAACAGCAAAACATATACATCCTGTCTTATAACTTCTGTACATTACAGGGGCTCAATAAAGAGTTTTAGAAATGATACTAATAAAGCAACAAGTGCTTTTTTCCTTCCCAAGAAAAAAGAAGTTAAGAAAAAAAACCTTTTTTTTTTTTTTTTTGCTTTTGCACAGTAAAGGAAACAGTTAGCAAAACCAAAAGAAAACTGACATAATTGGAGAAGATATTTGGAAACGACCCATCAGATAAAGGGCTAGTATCCAAAATCTATAAAGAGCTTAGCAAACTCAACACCCAAAGAACAAATAATCCAATCAAGAAATGGGCAGAGAGGGACGCCTGGGTGGCTCAGTTGGTTAAGCAGCTGCCTTCAGCTCAGGTCATGATCCCAGCGTCCTGGGATCGAGTCCCACATCGGGCTCCTTGCTCGGCAGGGAGCCTGCTTCTCCCTCTGCCTCTGCCTGCCACTCTGCCTGTGCTCGCGCTCTCTCTCTCTCTCTGACAAATAAATAAATAAATAAATAATAATAATAAAAAAAAGAAGAAATGGGCAGAGAACATGAACAGACATTTCTGCAAAGAAGACATCCAGATGGCCAAAAAACACATGAAAAAGTGCTCCACATCACTCGGCATCAGGGAAATACAAATCAAAACCACAATGAGATACCACGTCACACCAGTCAGAATGGCTAAAATTAACAAGTCAGGAAAGGACAGATGGTGGCGAGGATGTGGAGAAAGGGGAACCCTCCTACACTGTTGGTGGGAATGCAAGCTGGTGGAACCACTCTGGAAAACAGCATGGAGGTTCCTCAAAAAGTTGAAAATAGAGCTACCCTACGACCCAGCAATTGCACTACTGGGTATTTACCCTAAAGATACAAACGTAGTGATCTGAAGAGGCATGTGCATCCGAATGTTTATAACAGCAATGTCCACGATAGCCAAACTATGGAAAGAATCTAGATGTCCATCAACAGATGAATGGATAAAGAAGATCTGGTGTGTGTGTATATGTATGTATATACATATACACACACATACATACATACAATGGAATACTATGCAGCCATCAAAAAGGTGAAATCTTGCCATTTGCAATGATGTGGATGGAACTAGAGGGTATTATGCTTAGTGAAATAAGTCAGTCGGAGAAAGACAACTATCATATGATCTCCCTGATATGAGCAAGTGGAGATGCAACGTGGGGGGTTTTTGGGGTAGGAAGAGAATAAATGAAACAAGATGGGATCGGGAGGGAGACAAATCATAAGAGACTCTTAATCTCACAAAACAAACTGAGGGTTGCCAGGGGGAGGGGGGTGGGAGAGAGTGGTGGGATTATAGACATTGGGGAGGGTATGTGTTATGGTGAGTGCTGTGAAGTCTGTAAACCTGGAGATTCACAGACCTGTATCCCTGGGGTTAATAATACATTATATGTTTATAAAAAAAATTTAAAAAGTTATTAAAAAAGAAAATTTTATATAGTATGACACTGAATATATATACATAAACATGTATATATGTATGATTTTAAAAGCATTAGGATTATTTATATGTGGAGAGATACATACACACACACAACCATTAAAACCACTAGACTAGACACTGCTGTTTCATTTTAAAAATATTTCAACTTTTTCTTAAATCTTCTGGCTTTTTCACATTTGAAATTATAATCAGAAAAAAATTCATTTTTTTGCTGTGATGAGCACTGGGTGTTGCATGAAGTGTTGAATGACTAAATTGTATACCTGAAACTAATATTACACTGTATGTTAACTAGGATTTGAATAAAAACTTTTTTTAAAAAATTAAAAAAAAATTTTAAAAGATTTTATTTATTTATTTGACAGAGAGATCACAAGTAGGCAGAGAGGCAGGCAGAGAGAGAGGGGGAAGCAGGCTCCCTGCTGAGTGGGGAGCCCGATGCAGGGCTTGATCCCAGCACCCGAGATCGTGACCTGAGCCAAAGGCAGAGGCTTAACCCACTGAGCCACCCAGGTGCCCCAAGAAGTTAAAATTTAACCTAATTGTATCTCATTTCCCACTCCTGGACTTCTCGATCATACTTAAAAACAACAACACTCTTAAGATTCTCCATCACAGTTAAGGTCTACAGAAAACAAAGTTCAGGGAGTAACAAATGGAATAAGCAATGGTCTCCATTAACAGTAACTTTTTTTTTTTTAACTCTCAGAACATTTTCAATTTGGTAGATTCTGTTGGTGCTAAGAGGAAATACACACTGTACGGCAGACATGAGAAACTATTATTTAAGTAAAAAACTGACTTAGTAATTGCTGAAGATATAAAGTTATCTACTTTAATTTCTATAAAAAGTGTTTCTACAGTACAGTTACTTTCTATTATCTTTAGGATTTATTGTATTTGAAATATGCTGTATTAGATGTTCTCTAAAAAATGTTTTTAAGGGGGGGAAAAGGTAATTTCTTAAGTCACATTTTAAAATATCTTTAATTTTTCTAATATTCTTTTGACATCTTGTGGGGGAGTAAAAACTTAAAACAGATAAATATGCTGACCAAAAGTAAAACATTCTTTGGCCTAATATAAAAATCATCAAAGAAAATAAAGACTTAATTGACATTTGAATTCCACATCTCAGGTTTACTTGCGTCTTCCTAGTTTTCTTTATAAGCCCATTATTTAACTAAAGAAATTATTTGAAAAGTTAAAGCTATTATGCATCTAGTCTGCACCTAGAATATCCATTTAGAAAAAGACCACCACTGGACACTAACAAATTACCCATCAATGACAAAGATTTTTTACACCCAAATCCATACCCTGTTCTGATCAATAAGCATAAAACAGCACTCCCAGCCTTTATATTAAATAGTTAAAGAATAAATGCAAATGAGAAATATGATTCTTAACTTTTCTCTGATGCAAATAAAGAACAGGTAATAAGGTATAACAGATTTTAAAAATGTGAATGTAATAGATTTTAAAGGGTCTGTCAGTGAGCCAAACTCTGAAATCTTTAAAGCAAATAATATTATGTATCTAAAATTAATCTAGGGGCACCAAGGTGGCTCAGTCAGTCAAATGTCTGCCTTTGGCTCGGGTCATAATCCCAGGGTCCTGGGACTGAGCCCCATGTTGGGCTCTCTGTTCAGGGGGAAGTCTGCTTCTCCTTCTCTCTCTGCCCTTCCCCTCCCCTGCTCATTTTGTCTCACTCACAAATAAATAAAAAGAAAATATTTTAAAAAATGAAATTAATCTAGATAGAACTAAAATCCAGATGGTGTGAGAAAAAAACAGGACAATTAACATAATCTAGGAACCTGAACTTCTTGTAAAATGATTCATAAAAAAGTAAGGCAAACCTTCAGGAAAATGGGATCTATGTGACAGATATGTATTTAAATTATGTTAAAAAGGGGCGCCTGGGTGGCTCAGTGGGTTAAAGCCTCTGCCTTCGGGTCAGGTCATGATCCCAGGGTCGGATCCAGCCCCGCACCGGGCTCTCTGCTCAGCGGGGAGTCTGCTTCCCCCATCTCTTTCTGTCTGTCTCTCTACTTCTGATCTCTGTCAAATAAATAAAATCTTAAAAAAAACAAAGTCAAAAAGACAACACCAATTGTTTATGTAAATATGAAAGCAAGGAACACTTGGTAAAACACCTTCCCCAGAAAAAATACTGAGTTAAGTCCTTACCAACTTCGGAACCTCCAGATGTGTAAATTTTGCCTTCTGCTGCACAGGCGGCAAGGCTGTCTCGAGGTGTCGGAGGGCCCAGTTTGGAATACCAGCTATCCTTCACAACATTATAGCAATCCATTCGTTTTATGGGGAAAAGCTGAGAGCCACCCAAAATGTATACTACATTGTCCCAAAATACACAGGCTGCATCTCTTCGTTTTTCAAAGGGGCAGCGGATGTCTGTCCAGCTATAATCCTATAACCGGAAAGGACAGGAAGCGGTCAGTAATGCAAAAACATAATTGACACAAATGAGGCAAAGATATAGTTGAGAAAATACAAAATATATGAGTATGTTTGTTAGAGTACATGTAGTTTGGCTTGAGACACGATCTAATTTAATCTTTTGTGATTTCTTCTGAATGTTGGTGATTGCTTTGGTTGTTTTCTGGCTCCAGATTAAACTCTAATACATTTGGATGTATCACAACCACCAGTCTTCTATTCCTTCTGTTATTAAGGATGATAACACAAGAGAATTCTAAAATAAGTAGCTTTGTAATTTAGAAAAAAAAAAAAAAACTTCTTTCAAATGTAAATAGGGGCACCAGGGTAGCTCCCCTGAATGTCTGATTCTTTTTTTTTTTTTTTTTAAGATTTTATTTATTTATTTGACAGACAGAGATCACAAGCAGGCAGAGAGAGAGGAGGAAGCAGGCTCCCTGCTGAGCAGAGAGCCCGACGCGGGGCTCGATCCCAGGACCCCGGAATCACGACCTGAGCCCAAGGCAGAGGCTTTAACCCACTGAGCCACCTAGGTGCCCCTGTATATCTGATTCTTGATTTCAGCTCAGGTCATGACCTTGGTTGGGGTTGTGGGATAGAGGTGCATGTGGGGCTCTGTGCTCAGTGGGGAGTCTTGCTTGAGATTCTCTCTCTCCCTCTGCACACACATGGTCTCTCAAATAAATAAATAAATCTTTACATATAAGAACAAGGGCACCTGGGTGGCTTGGTGGGTTGCTCAGTTGGTTGAGTGTCTACTTTCAACTTAGGTCATGATCTCACGGTCCTGGAACTGAGCCCCACATTGGGTTTCCTGCTCAGCGGGGAGCCTGCTTCTCCCTGTCTCTGCCCCTTCCCCTTGCTTGTGCTCTCTCTCTCTTGCTCTCAAATAAAAAAAAAAAATAACAAGAACAACAATAAAAACCCAAATGTAAACATACCCATTCCTTTCCTGCCAGATATACAGAATGATATAAAGGATCATTGGCAGTGGGCGCCTGGGTGGCTCAGTGGGTTAAAGCCTCTGCTTTCGGCTCAGGTCATGATCCCAGGGTCCTGGGATCGAGCCCCACATTGGGCTCTCTGCTCCGTGGAGAGCCTGCTTCCTCCTCTCTCCCCCTGCCTGCCTCTCTTGCCTACTTGTAATCTCTGTCAAATAAATAAATAAAATCTTAAAAAAAAAAAAAAAAAGAATCATTGGCAGTGTGCCTGGGTGGCTCAGTCGGTTAGGTGCAGACTCTTGATTTCGGCTCAGGTCATGATCTTGGGTTGTGGGATTGGGCCCTGAGCTGAGCTCCACAGATGAGGAGATTGCTTGAGATTCTTTCTCTCCCTCTGCCCCTCCCCCAGCTCACACATATGTGCACTCTCTAAATCAATAAATAAAATATTTTTAAAAATCATTGGATAACATGAAGCTTAAACTGCTGTTATCCTACTGATGTCTAAAGCTAGAAGATATTTTGTAGACTTCTGTGATATTAAATTTTTAAAAAATATTCAGTTGAGCCAGTTTATTCAGCAGGACTCTTAAAGCTGTGATATTTACTATGAAATATTTGAGTAATCTGTTTTAACCAGTCTGGAAACCTACTTTTTTCTTCCTGATGATTAGAAATGAGCATGTATCAGTACTTCACAACAAGGGCAGTTCATGGGATCATTTCATTTCCTCACTATGTTTGGTACATCCAAGGATCTTCTTCTATGTAAATGTATGCGGGGGATTTCTCCCAAAGCTACAGTATTTTGGATCCTCCCCTGTTTTTGAACAAGGAAGCTACAGTGTTCCTGCTGCTTTCTGAAAATATCTGAAAACAATTAGAGAATTTCAAAGAGAAATCCAAACAACTCCTGATCTCATTGAGCAAAGCAGTGTGTGTGTGATTATTAATGCTGAGTTCCCTCTGGGAAACTCTGATGGATAGCTATCACACTAGTGTCCAGTGTTTCAGGCATTTATCAGATGAGATTAAGCATCACAGAACACGAGGAATGGTCTCAGGAAAAAGAACCCCCTCATGTGGAACACCTCAAGGTGTCAGCTCCTAGCGATGATCAACATTCTGCTTTCTAGGTGGCCAGAAAAATGAGAGTCTTAATCCTTGTTTTATTCTCAACTTAGGATCTATGTGTCCCTCTGGGTTGTTCAGTGGTATACCTACTGGCAGGCACACAAAACTATAGGATAAATATAACATTTTCCCCAAAGTTTGTTTTCCTCAATGCATACCAAAAAACTAGAGAATGTTATTTTAGTATTTTATTTATTTGAAAAAGAGAGAGAGAGTTAGAGGGAGAGAGCGCACAAGTGAGCATGAGCTGGGGGAAGGGGCAGAGGGAGAAGCAGACTCACTGCTAAGCAGGGAGCCTGATGCTGGGGTCCATCCCAGGACCCCGAGGATCATGAGCGGACTTAACTGAGCCACCCAGGCACCCCCTGGGGAAAATTATTTTTAAAATTTGTTTTCTTAGAGTTGCATACCATAGAATGAAAAAAAAAAATGAGAGAAAATAATTACTATACTCTACAGGGCGTGATCCCTCAAAAGTAAACTAATAATTCTCTTACATATTCTGAAATAGATTCATATTCCTACTTGTCAAAGTTCATTAGCAGAAAAATAGTTTCATTAATAAGATACACTGTTAACTCAGTGAATTTCAAGTCTTGCCACTCTTATACCCAATTTATTTGATATTATTAGAAAGCAATATGGGAACTTATCTATAATTTCCAAAGATAGCCAAAAGAACATTATCTTTCCTTGTTCTTCCTTAATTTCAGGATAAGAAAGTGGGTGATAGATTCTTTTGAATGATCTCTAAGATATACTACTCTTCAATTAAAAATAACTGACCATGTAGGAGCTGGGATTAAAAATACAAACAAAATGTTTTCTTTTAGCTAAACGAGCTTGAACATAGAGACGAAGGTTATGAAGTTCCAAAAAAAGGGGACATAATTCCCAAGAGTTTGGTAACAGAATAGTTCTAATTTTCTGGTACTCCTCAAGGATCTGAGTAAGGAATAAATGAGTGCTCATATGTACCTGTCATATTGGGCTTAGGCTCCAGATTTAAGAATTAAAATAAACTGCTCTCTTGGAACTATAAGCCCAAAGGAAAAATGATTAGCCAGTGTGTGTGGGGGCGGGGGGCAAAAAAGGCACATGCTTCTATCTACTTGTAATTTGGGCTCTGATTTCCTTAGATATCCTCAAGTTTGTTTTTTTTTTTTTTATATCCTCAAGTTTTTAAGTCTTTTTCATCTCTCCAAATACTGTCATTGGTCAAAGTACATGTTAGACACTAAGTTTGATCAATACTGACTACATTTAATATTCTAATAGTTTATCTTCTAGGCAGATGAAATGACCTTTGCAAACATTTTACCTAGAATGCAAATATAATTTCATTTCAGCTAAAATTTAATGTTTTAACATTTGAGCTCATTAAATATACCTACCAGGGGTCAAATGCACCTGTATTTGAAAACACCTGGCTTTAGCTATATAAATGAACGGAGGGGAATTTTTTCCCCATGTGTGTATGTATGGGTAGATCTCACTGGAAAGTCAAATTTTCCCAATCTATTCCTCATCTAAAAGAAAATGCTAAGAAGGTGATTTGATGTTTGCAACTTGTTATACTGTCTAGGAGGTTAACGTGTGTAGTTGAGGAAGCAAGCAGAGAAGGTAAAAATATAGATGAGAAGTCAGACTTACAGGTTCTATAGATATGAATGCCAGGTCTTATCTTAGAGATGGGACTACTCCCAACCCGGGGCCTGCACATAGAAGAAGGGTTGCGTAAGGTTTCCTAAGCTCCTAGGCTACAGGTCAAGCTACAGGGACATGAAGATTTTATGTCAGCAATAAGATAGATACATAGCAGTAGAGTTACATTGTGTGTGTGTGGGCAGAGAACTGTTACTCTAAAAACATAATCTAATTCAGTTAAGTTTTACTGAGTATCTATTTCATGCAAGGTTCTGTGCTTGGCTGAGGAGAAGATAGGAAAATGGGAAAACTGGAAAGCCTGGAAAAGACAAAGGTAGAAAGAAGTTTCAACAGATCACCCATCTATGCATACACACGCATACATACACATTCACGTAAAAGTCCTGTCTTCTCTCATCAGATGAGATTAAGCATCACAGAACATGAGGAATGGTCTCAGGAAAAAGAACCCCCTCATGTGGAACACCTCAAGGTGTCAGCTCCTAGCGATGATCAACATTCTGCTTTCTAGGTGGCCAGAAAAATGAGAGTCTTAATCCTTGTTTTATTCTCAACTTAGGATCTTAGCCTTTGTTTGCCTCTGCTGTGATATATACACTCTAGACTTTTTTCAAGCTCAAGGCCAAGACTCTTTCCTTTTTGTAGGCTTCCCTAACTGCCTTGCTCTGAATCTCCCACCACACTAAAGTCTGGACTTGATGAGTGCTCCATTACATCCTGTCCTGGGTGATTTTCCAGCAGCAGTGAGATGCTACAAGACAGTGAAATGCATTTTCAGGTGAGAGGCTGTAATAGCTTCTCTAAATCCCTCAAGGCAAAAACATTAGCCCATTTTCCTTGAGAGTAAGGACTGATTTTATATTAATCTGCATTCTAAAAATACATGAGTCTTCAAAGAATAGAGACACCACAGATGTAGATTTCTATAATCAAGATAACCAAATCCAAAATGAAAGAAATACTTTTTATTTGTTAAGACTTGAGAATTTTTGGATAATTCTGAGGGGAAACAAAGCGAAAATAAGACAGATCTTAGAAAAAAAGGAAAGCAAAATTAAGAAAAATGTGAAACCTTAAGACTTCTGGAGAAACTTCAAGGAGTCAATGTAATCTGAGTTTAAGATCACTAAATTATAAGTACTTTCTGTTAAGCTATTATCTGACTAATTATAGCTTCTTTTCTTTAAAAGATTGTTATTTATTTATTTACTTATTTATTTATTTAAGAGAAAGAGAGCAAGAGAGCATGGGCAGGGGGAGGAGCAGAGGCAGAGGGAGCAGCAGACTCCCTGCTGAGCAGGCAGCCTCATCTGGGGCTCGACACCAGGACCCTGGGATCATGACCTGAACCTAAAGCAGACTTTTACCTGACTGAGCCATCCAGGCACCCCTAATTTTAGTTTCTAAGAGCTGTTTAAAAAATAATCATAGAACTATGGCAACAATCCATAGAGAAAGCAGGTTTATACCAGATGAAAGAACATCCCTAGAAGTAGTTTCATGAAAATGCATAAAACACTTCTGGCTTCATTCATTTCAGAAGGTCACAAAGAATGCAGCTCTGTGGAGCTGGGAAACACAGGCACTGAGCTAGGCTGTGGAGAAGCTGTGGGTCATACAGAGTCATTTCACCTTTCAGGGATGTTAGTTCCCTAATCCTGTGAAACAAAAAGACTGAACTAGACGATCTTAGGGCCCCTCCTTTTCAGCCCCAAAATTCAATGATCTTAGGGCCCAAATGATTTAGAAAGCATCCCTGAACAAAGAGCTAACAGTTAATTCATTATAGAGCACTGCCCTTTCCAGGAACTATCCTGAAATACCTTACAACATTATTTTATTTAATTTCCTCAATAATCCTATGAGGTAAGAACCTTATCTAATAACAAAATCTTAGAAAGTTAGGTACCATGTCAAAGGTTACAGAGTTAGAAAGTGGTGAACCCAATATTTAAGTCCAAATTTGTCAGACTCCAAAATTGTACTCTTAACTCTTACACTGCCCTGCTTCTTTAAACATCTTCTTACAGGGAGGCACCTAGGTGGCTCAGTGGGTTGAAGCCTCTGGCTTCGGCTCGGGTCATGATCCCAGGGTCCTGGGATTGAGCCCCGCATCGGGCTCTCCGCTCAGCAGGGAGCCGGCTTCCTCCCCCCTCTCTCTGCCTGCCTCTCTGCCTGCTTGTGATATCTCTTTCTGTCAAATAAATAAATAAAATCTTAAACAAAAATCTTCTTACAGGGCCCCCTGGAAAGAATCCTGGACTGGTAATGGAGTAATCTGGGTTCTTCCTGTTTCTGCTGTATTTCTAGCTAAGTTACTCTGGGCATCTCACTTGACATCAAAGGAAGTGAACCAACCTCATCTACAAATCATACAAATCAGGATGTTGGCAGGATGGCCACTGAGGTCCTCCTGTACAGCCTCCCTATTTTATCACTTAGAAAAGCAACGCTTAAGCACTAAAACCACAGCTTCTCTGAAAAACGGGGATTTCCCCCCGTCTTTGTATGGTCCTGGGAAGGGTGGGAGGGGCATGACTATGCTGTTGTAAACTGCTAGATAAAATTAGGAACAGCAAACCTGTAAGTGATCAGTTCTCAGCTGTTAAGGACTGTTAACATTAGCAAGGAGTCTGAAGTAAGGCCAGAGATCAGCTTAAAGGGGATTACTGATTCAGAGTACTACTTCTTTATAAAGTCACAAAATGTTCTTCCTTTCCACTCATAGATGAAAACCGTATCACCAAAAACCAAAGACTCAAACCTAAACACTTAGAAATTTAAATATGAAATGAAACCCAAAAAGTGAAACCCAAGAAGGATATTATGTTCAGTAATATCGCTTGTCCTTTGAGTATGAAACAAATGAAATAGGAGGGAACTATCCCTGTGCTAGCACTCTGCCAGTTATCTCAACACAAGATTTGCCTTTAGATGAATGCTGATATGTTATCTTAAATCTTGGCACAGGAAGGCTTATTACCCTTTATTTTATTTTAAAGATTTTATTTATTTATTTGACACACACACACACACACAGAAATCACAAGTAGGCAGAGAGGAGGGCGGGGGGGGGGGGGAGCAGGCTCCCTGCTGAGCAGAGAGCCCGAAGTGGGACTCAATCCCAGGACCCTGAGATCATGACCTGAGCCCAAGGCAGAGGCCCTACCCACTGAACCACCCAGGCGCCTGCATATTACCCTTTAAATGATTATTTCAAATCTCAAAATGTAGTAACATACGCATTTAATAAACAGGCCACACCAAGGAACAAACACCTGCTCTGTCTCAGGTGTGTGGAGTACAGGAGCTAATGCCAAGGGACCCCAGTTAGGGGGGACAAACAAAATGAAGAAATGAAGTTGTGGTAAGCCTTTTTACATTTAAATATGGAAAGTGAGGAATCCTAAAGATGGCAGGGAGAAATTGAGTGCATGAAGATCAAAGAAAAGGTGGAGTCTAATGAACAACAGAAATTCATACAATAGAAATCCCAAGATTTCAGTTAACGGAAACAAAAAACTGGTTAAAAAAGACTAGCCAATTTGCCTAAGCTTATATACCTAAACTTGAAATGCTCTTTCTGTAGAAGAGCTGCTTTTCTTTACTAAAAAAAAAAAAAAAAGCCTCACAGAAGAAAAAGACCAATGGCCTAGTCCTTCAGTTCTTCCACCTAATTTCTTTTTTTCTAAAGCACAAAATCTTTTAAATCACAAATTTTTTTAAAGCACAAAAATGGAATCTACAGTTGTTAGATTCCATTCAGTTAAGTAATGCTTTGGAAGCCATACTTATCAAGCCAAAAAGATGCATTCATACTTAGGATTCAATATATTCTTGTCTTTTTCTCCCTACCCAAACTACCAATAAGCTGCCCTCAAGAAAATCTCCATGAAACTTTCATGGACAAATCCAATTCAAGGGGAGTTTTTCAAATCAACAAGGCTGTTAATGCCTATCCCATTTTTGGACTTTCTCTTTTCTTTTCTTTTCTTTTCTTTAAGTAGGCTCCTCCCTGGGTGTGGAGCCCAACATGGGGCTTGAACTTACAACCCTGAAATCAAGACATGAGCTAAGATCAAGAGCTGAATGAATGCTTAACCAACTGAGCCACCCAGGCACCCCTCATACTGGAACTTTTTTTTTTTTTTTTTAAGATTTTATTTATTTATTTGACAGACAGAGATCACAAGTAGGCAGAGAGGCAGGCAGAGAGAGAGAGAGAGGAGGAAGCAGGCTCCCCGCTGAGCAGAGAGCCCGATGCGGGACTCAATCCCAGGACCCTGGGACCATGACCTGAGCCGAAGGCAGAGACTTTAAACCACTGAGCCACCCAGGCACCCCCATACTGGGACTTTTAAATGGCTATGTTCAGTAGCCACCTCACTGACCACAGCCTCCAATTGCTTCATGTTTCTGTACCTATTCTGTACAATGTGTTCTGTTGTTTCTAACAGCTGAGGATAATTATCTCTTATAACTGATCATAAATATTAAAGAAAATAATCACAACAAACCTATTCAGACATGTTTTAATACTCCTAGGATGACATATCTTACTTTGCTTCTGGGTCATCATATGAACAATTACCAAGGCAGCCAACAGAAATTTTCAAGTGACATGGTATAGTCAATAGTGAAAATTTATCTCCTTCTCTGTTGGTTACCTTCAGCCTGACCCTTACCCCTGTAGTCCTGTGTTCATATGCCCACTACTCTCCAGCTAATTCCAGGATGGCTGGAGTCCTTTAAAATACCACTACAGACAGATACCATTTTTAATTTCTTCATTCCTTCCCACTTACAGCCCCCACTCAAACACCTACAGCTCCATTTCTGCTCTCTCCCAGCTTTTTTAGGGGACTGATCTTTTAATTTATGATAATTACGGCTTGAAGAGAATGAGTCTGACGTCATCACTCCTGTGGTTAGTCATATTTCTCCGGGGTTTCTTGCAGATGCAGTGAAAAAGGAAACAGATCCCTGAAGGGGGAACTTCGTGGGATGCAATGGGCTTTCAGGTTGATTTCAGAACAAAACTACAGAACAGTGTGTGGGGGAGATGCTTGGAAAGAGAAGACAGAGGCTTTCAATATCTTGGAAGACATTCTAGGAAGGCAGAGCACTCTGCTGAGAATTTACTTCAGAATACTTTCCAGTCTCTTCCATATGAACAGGAGGACCACCTGTCTAACCAAACTGCCCGAAAACAATCAAGCTTGAGGAACACTTACTGTGCACAAGCTGCAGAGGACATGTTACCACTGGGTGCCTATTATAATGACAACTAAGGAAGCGTAAGGGATACCCACGGTGACCTACACTTGCATTCCAACAATGTCAGCCCCTGGGCATGCAGTTATATGACCAATCCACTTGGGATGACTACTGCCCATGTTGGGTATTTTGTTCCTATAGGTGCTCCTGATAATTTTAGGAGTGCTCACCTTTTACCTCCGTATACTGCTTCTACACCACTCTTTTGCTGGTGGCAAGCACTACTGAATTACTCTTATGAAAGCCTTGTTAATTTTTTAAGGTGTACACTTCTTTATGTACATATTTTCCACAGGTATAACTGCCCATTTCCACCCTGATCACAGAGTGGGACCATTTCCTCAGGAGAGGGCTGTTTTAAGAGGTCAGGTGGCTACAATACTCTGAGAAAAAGCACTGCAGTGTTAATATTAAACAATATTTCCAACAGGAAAATGTGTGCTAAGTTGAAGGTAACTTCATTTCTTTTGATTTAGGGCCCACCCATATTTAAATCCAGTCCTATAAAACCAACTGACAAAACTGCTTGTGAAATGTTATACCAAATTACACTGATTTATTCATCCTTTTGAACTTGAGTATCCACATTGGGCCAGACACTAAGCTCAGCAATGGGTCTACTTAAGAATTCTGAATAAGAAAATGTACTCAGGGTAAACTTCTGAACCTGATGTGATATGGCACCATATGGTTTTCTGCCTTTGTAATTTATAGGCTCTGGCCCTTACCCTAGTGGTCTTAGTCCTTATTTGTTTTTGGCAGGGAGTATGCAAAATCCCTTTTTCTCCACCATATTAAAGTGGTGAACCAAGACCTTTACAAAGTTCTAAGCCCTTAAGAACTGTTTTATTGACAGGAAGAGTCCAAATAAAAAGTGGTCTGTTAAGTCAATTTTTATTTAGGCATCAATATCGTAAGACATTCTCATTCTACAATTTGAGAATACTAAGAGAATAGAGCACTGGTTACATATAAACAACTTTTTTAGTAATCACTAAGCACTTGAAAACTTTAAAAACAGGTAGAGGTGGGGAAAGGGAGGCTCAATAAGCTTTATAAAAGGACCATAACAAGAAGTATTTAATTTCAATTTTATACAGCAACCCAAGACATTTTTCTATTAATACTCAGTAAAGAAAATTAAGATTTTATCATTTTTCAGTCAGCCATTAATACAAATATTTGCCTCCTCTCACCAGTGATATCCAAGGAAAAATCTAAAAATAACAGTTTATAGGGATACTGTCTTAATTCTGAATAATTCAATTAAGTAATATACTCCTTCAATTGCCCCTTTGAAAGAGTCAATTCCGAAAATGAGAAATTTTTGGCTAGTATAGGACATACACAAATGGGTTCTCACTTAATGAAGGTCAAATCTGAATTTCTGAATTCTAATTTCTGAGAAGATTAAGTTCAAGAATTTTAAAGCAATACCTGTATAGTACTTTTCATTAAGCAATCTACTTGAGTCAAATGATGAAATAATGTTCATTTAGGCAGATTCAAGATAGATAATAACAACTTATAATGAAATCAGCCTTCCCAATTATTTTATTAGAATAGTAATAAGTTATATTAAAATATTCTATACAAAAAATAGTAATGGGTAAAAGTTCCTCAGGATAAAGCTTTATAGCAAAAACAAGGGAGGACCTGGTACTTTTTTTTTTTTTTTTTTGGACCTGGTACTTCTAATAGACACATTTAATAAACACTGAAGTGGGATTCTAATGGTGTCAGCCTCAGGGCATAAGAGACAAATGACGGAATGAGGATATTTTTATTGGTAGTTATTTCCTCAATTATGTGAATTTTTCATGGAAAGTCTAAAAATTTTTGGTTGAGTATACAAAAGAGCAATAAGTATGTATGGGTCATTGATAAGAGCAAATAGGAATTCTGAAGTCACAGTCTCATTTCCAGGGTTGTGGAGAATACGTGCTTCTTTTCAACTGTCCAATTAAAAAAAAAATCAAGGAAAGTGTTAGAACTACAGATCAAAAATAAAGTGCTAAGAGTCATTCCATGTTTCCCACATACTAGGAACAATGTATACGGTTCTCCTACATGGAATTAGGATTCTCCTGTCCCTCTGTCCATCATAAGAGCTACCTCCTTTAATGTAAATTTTTCCCTACCGAAATGTAGGGAAATTTAATTGCCTTTTTAAAAAACTGAAGTATAGCTGACATATGTTAGATTAGCTTTAGGGGCACAACATAGTGATTCAAGTCTGTATGTTATGCTGTGCTCATAAGTGTAGCTAGGTTTTTTGCTTTGAACTGTAGAAACCAATACCATAGTTAGACTTTGAAAAATAAGAGGGGATTATTATCAACACCTGAAAGCTGTAGTTCATAGAATTATAAAGTCTTATGATCTCAATTTTTGCTTGGAAAAAAACACCACATTTATAAATGAGTTGCTCTGGATTCAAAAGGATCCTGAAAAATAAAAAAAACACTGAAATTAAATAGGCACTGGTATGTTAAGAGTCTTAACCTTATCTGGTGTGAAATAGTAGGTGTATCAATCTCTTAAGTACAATACCATTGTGCTTATAGGATTGTACTGCATAGGCCACGAAGCCTTGTGGTACCTGCCAGATACCAGTCTTTACTGAGAAAGGAAGCTAGATGTCTTTGTAAGAAAGTCAGCTTATATTCCGGAGATGGAGGAATGGGCCAGACACAGACTGATGGGCTAAGAGCAGCCCAATATGGACAGTCCAAATATAATTCCAAAAATCCGCTCTATGAATTATGATGTTAAGATTACAGTAAACAGAAGAAGCCATTTTTGGTAAGACCTCCTTCTCTACCAAAACAGAGGAGGAACTGCTGCTTTGAACTGCCACGACCAGTGCCTCTAATCGTTGTGGCAGTGCCAGGTGTGGTCTTCTTCCTGGACCAGACTGAAACAACTATTAAAACCTGGCATATAACTAACACTTTGGCTAATGTATATTTCTTTTAGTGTCTACTCAGACAATTAGATGGGACTTTTTTGGCTGGCAGGAAAAACAAAATAATTTCCAGGTCTGACCTCAAGGATCTCTTGACTCTCTGTATGCTATAATCTAAGCTGCAGGAACCTTGGTCCCTTCTCACTTTACCAAGGATAGTCACATACGGTCTCATATATTGATGCCCATAATACTGATCAGGTTTGGAGAACAGGACATGGTAAGACAAGTGCTTGACAGAAGTTTATCCTATAAAACAGTGATGGTCACTATAAAGTTCTTAGATGCTCACAGGTCTAGAGCAGGGACTGGCAAACTATGGCCTCAGATAACTCTAGCCTACTGCCTGTTTCTGTAAATAATGTTTTATTGGAACACAGCCATGCCCATTTGTTCATGTATGAAAAAAACCCTAAAAATATTTATTATCTGGTCTCTTAAAGATAAAAGTTTGTCAAGTTCTGATCTATAGCATGTTGGTATAGCTCCTTGGAAACAAAGGATATACCTTGCTACATATTATAGATGGCATATCCTGTAATTGGGTGTCCCACTTAAATACTTTTAGTGGATAAACCAAAAAGCTGCCAGTTGCAAGTAAAAGCTAGAGCAGGAGACAGCTTTTTTAAGTGGGACAGGCTACAGTAAAATGGCTTGGCTGCTCTGGTTACTTTACTTTGTGATCCTGAGACATCAGGATACTGACCAGGACACTGCTTATAGCTTGGGCCATGTTCCAATATGACCAGAGAGCACAATCTGGGATTCTGGAGCTAAGCCAACCTCCTTTAAGCAGGTATCATTTTTTTTAGGAAATAGCTCTTGGCTGGCCACTGGGTCTTGACAGACAGCAAACGTCTGACGTCAAGGGAAATCAGGTAACCACACCATTAACACACTGAACAATTTTACCTGATCTACCAAATAGCATACCTTCAACCAATAATTTGGTATTTAAACATAACCCTGGGGTTACAAAGTTCTCAAAGGCATAGAATACCCAAATGAGGTAATTACACCCTTTCCTAGGAGGCCTTCTCCCTCACCTCTATGTCTTCACAGAGATGGTCCCTTTAATAAATCAGCTGATAAATTTGAGAGACCTGAGCTTGGTCCATTTATGATAGTACTAGCCAAGAGTAGACAGTTAAAACATTATAGTCCCTTCAGAATGGTACTGAGGGACAACTGAGAAGAAACCTTCTGATCTGGCAGAATCTATTTTTTTCTTAAATTAACATATTACATATTATTAGCCCCAGGGGTACAGGTCTGTGAATCTGATCAGGCAGAATCTTTCTTTTTTTTTAAAGATTTTATTTATTTATTTGACAGAGAAAGAGAGATCACAAGTAGGCAGAGAGGCAGGCAAAGAGAGGGGGAAGCAGGTTCCCTGCTGAGCAGAGAGCCCAATGCAGGCCTTGATCCCAGGACCCTGAGATCATGACCTAAGTCGAAGGCAGAGGCTTAACCCACTGAGCCACCCAGGTGCCTGATCTGGCAGAATCTTAAGTAGGGTATAACTTCAGGAAGGAAAGGCTAAGGTTTTATCAATTCTTGACAGTGGCTAATGGTTTACCTAGATGGATATAGACCTGAAATAAGTAACAATGTAAGATTGCTGACAGAAAGATTTGAGGAAGGATAATGCAGATGACCCTTTAGAAAGAACACAAATTTGCATCCCATATGAATTCTTACCGGAGTACCCACAACTTCAGCAAAGTCTCTTAATAATCACATGGATAGGACTGCATCTCTATCTTCCCTCTCCAATCTGAGGCTTGCTCAGTGGGTTTATGAGTGACCATAGGGGCAGTGACAGAGGCTGCATAAGCCAGGAGCAATGGAAACTAATGCATTTCTTCTCCCTAAGGCCAATGCTGCTATCCATACAGACAAGTGCCCATTTCGTCAGGAATATGGACCAGTCCTAAGCCCTTGATTTGTTACCACACCTTGGGGAACCAGTAAGTTACCTAATGCCTGCCTAACTACACTGGGACCCCTCCACTGATAAAGAGACAATGAATGCCCTGCCTTCATTGGAGTAGATACTGATTCTGGATTTGGATTGACCTTTACAATGTTTTGTACTCTGGACAACATCATCATATGCATTTTTATAAATGCTTTGTTCATCTCTACTACAGTATTACATAGAATACCTCCAAAGAAATGAGTATCAGATAAGTATCCTGATGTCAAGAGGATGATGGACTCATCAGGTATCTATCATCAATCAAAAATGGGCCGATGAAATAGACCATTATATGCTAGATTCAACATGAATTACATGTGCTGTCTTTCATGACTGTGATATTTGCTCAGCCCCAGCAAAACATAAAGAACTAGCAAAATGCGGCATTCTCTCTTCCATAGCCAAAACACACAGGTCTAAGAAACAAGGGGTAGAAATGTGAGTGGACTCTCTCGAAAAATTGTGTCTCTAGACCTATGACTTAGGCTTTGCTGGCCCAAATGGCATAACATATACTGGAAAATACATTAAAATTGGTGATCATTTCTAGATGGTTGAGTTAAAAGTAACTTAATCTTTTTTCTTTGTTATTTTCTAGGTTTTCCAAATTTTCTAGAATTACTATGTATTATTCTACATTAAAACATAATTACTGGGCACCTGGGTGGCTCAGTCGGTTAAAGCATCTGCCTTCGGCTCAGGTCATGATCTCAGGGTCCTGGGATCGAGCCCCGCATCGGGCTCTCTGCTCAGCGGGGAGCCTGCTTCCTCCTCTCTCTCTGCCTGCCTCTCTGCCTAGTTGTGATCTCTGTCTGTCAAATGAATAAATAAAATCTTAAAAAAAAAAACACCAAAAACATAATTACTAAAGAGAGAATACCACATATATCCCCAGAACATTTTTATTGAAAATGACACATAAGGAAAGCAAGGAGTTGCTAACAAAATAAGACAGGAGAACTAGTTTTCCATTTTCTCTGGTAGTGGTTATTATGCAGTGCTTCAGAGGAATTACAAAAATATCTAAAATCTGACTAAGCTTCAAATTCCTCATTTGTTAAAAAAGAGAACTGTGTATCTCAAAAGATATGTGAAAGAACAAATAAACTGCAACTTCTCTAGAAGGCATGAGCTATTATTACCAATGGCAGTTGAGTGTTTATGTGCTAAGGGCTTTCAAAAGCAAAAACAAAAGTTAGTTACCTTTGGGTTAAAATATCTACAAGACTGTGGCTGGGAGCCTCCAAAGAGGGCTATGCGATAGTCATGTTTCTTTCTTCTGGGCCTTGTGCCTTCTACCAATTCCTCTCGATCCTCTGGAGATAGCAGATGATATCTCATTCCACCTGCAGAAAAACAAATGGCAATTTTTCAAGAAACTTCAGGCACTTTAATTCTTTGAAAAGGAAATAACCAAACATCATAGTGCTTTTATTTCTGTAACTGTTTTTCTATTATCCCTCTATAGCATTTAAGCAAAAAGGGGCAAAGAGGCAAGAAAATATGTAAGGATCTGAGTCCTAACCAATTTATTATTCTCAGCAATCACTTCCATGCTAAGAATGCCTCACCCACTTACTATATACCAGCGAATTATCTGGCTCTTCAAGCAATAGCTGCCAAAAATCTCTGAAACTACCACAGACTCAAAAATTAAAAAATTCTGTTGGTACGGTCCAGGCACTAGTACTGCCACTTAAAATGGTTCAAGTGGTTCAAAGTGGTTCAAAGTGGTTCAAAGGCCAGCAGCTTCAGCATCTGGGAGTCTGTTGGAACTACTGAACCTCAAAATCTACTAGGCTTAGTGAATCTACATACTAAACAAAATCCTAGGTAATTTAGATGCACATAAAACTTGGAGGAGTAGGTGCTTTAGATGATTTTTTATAAAGACTTATTTATTTGAGAGAGAGCAAGTGAGCAGGAGCGGGTGGAGGAGCTAAGTGCCCGACTCTTGTTTCTGGCTCCAGTCCTGACCCCGGGTTGTGAGATAAAGCCCAGCGTTGGACTCCGTGCTCAGCATGGAGTCTGCTGAAGATTCTTTCTTCCTCTCCCTCTGACCCTCCAGCTTGTGCTCTCTCTTCCTCTAAAATAAATTTTTAAAATCTTAAAAAAAAAAAAAAAGGCCCCAAATATGGAAGCTAAGGCATAAAACACAGAAGCCATGAAAAAAAAAATTTCAGACTTAACTACATAGAATTTTAAGTTAAATTGCTGCATGGCACAAAGAAAAAACAAAACCAAAAGACAACGACAAACTAGGAAAATATTTATTAATCATATAACAGACCAACTGGAAAGAAACCCTATTAATAAGATTAAAACCAGTTACTAATAGAAAATTCCACTAAGTAACTAAACACAGCTCACAGAAAAAGAACTACAAACTACTCTTAAACATAGGAAAAGATGCTCAAGTGCTCTAGTTAGAGAAATACAAAGTAAATCATACTTCTTCACTTATCAGATTGGCCATGATCAAACTGTCTGGAAACAGGATATATTATAGCTGTGGTGTGGGGGAACACACACTGCTTCCTACGCACTGCTGGTGGGGATGTGGACAGGTACAAACTATATGGAAGGCAATATATATGATCTCCCCAAAATTACAAATGCACACACTCTTTAGTCAGTAATTCTTCTATGAGTTTATCAACCTGAAGTTTAGCCAGGGAAGTGGCTAAAAATTACTGTATATTCATACAATGGAATATTATAAGTGGCTGTTAAAAGTGAAAAAGGGTAATATGTACCTAGGGAATGATCTCCAAAAACTAATGTGGAATGAAAAAGAGCAATAGCAGAATACACAATATGATACCATTTGTGTTTTACAAATTTATATTTTATGCATATAATACATAATTTATACAAGTATATATAGGTAAATGTGTATGCAGACTACCAATGGAAGGATATATAAGATGGTAATCTCCAGCATGAGGGGATAAGGGGGTAGGGAACAGGGTTAATGGAGAGATCTACTTTTCACTATATACACTTTCATATTGTTTTGAACTATATATGTAGTATTGATCAAAAAAATAATGTCAACAATTCTTAAGACATACAAAACACTTTGTTCATGAGGCTGTGTTGGGCCTCTCAAAAAAGAGAGACAGGGTGGAGAAGTCTGTGAGTGAATGAAAATCAGTATCAATATTTAGAATTTTCTTCATTTTAGAGTTTGAGTAAAAGTACTTTGTATTAGAACAGCAGGCAACCTTTGCCCCTAAGGCTCTGGTGCAAGCTCTAGGTCAGGGGTCAGACTTTTTCTGCAAAGGGCCAGACAGTAAATATTTTAGGCTTTGCAGGTCACATATGGTTTCTGTCACATACTCTCCATTTGTTTTTATAATACTTTATAAATGCAGAGACCACTTTTAACTCAGAGCTAGCTAAGTCTGTGGCATGCAGTTTGTTGACCCCCTCTTCAGCCACCCAACTCTAGGTCTAAGACAGAGGCTCTTAAACTGTGGCTCCCTGACCATCACCAGCAGCAACGGCCCCTCAAAACTTGTTAAAAATCCAGATTACTGTATACTACCCCAGACCCTGGAATCAGAAATGCTAGGGTTTGAGAGCTACTGCTGTTAGGAGGGCTCCACACAGGCCACAAGTGTGTTTTATGCATTTGCCACTTATGAAAAATTTCTAAATTATTATTCATTTAAAATATTTTTAGTGAATACAAAGCATTCCATTGTATGAATATATCATGTTTTTCCAATTTAAGGGACAATCTTGGGTCAACATACCTAAAATCATGACAGTATTAACTAGGTGTTTAATGAAAATTTTACTTAACTTCCAAATTAAGAGGCAAGTGATACAATTTAATAACTAAGACATTCAAACTTAAGGCCACTCTTGAGAAAGATGTCTTAGGCAGGAGGGAAAATGCTCATTTCTCTTTCACTTATTTCCTTAAAACTTTGTGACTGATACCAGCTATACCTTAAATGAAATGTCCAGACGAGGTACCAAGAACAACTTTTGGTTCAAAGTAGGTTCTAACTACCTTCTATGAGAGGCTTTCTTGCTCACATTAACTGAAATCTAACTGCTGATTCCATTTGTAGATACTGTCTATATTGGTTTTTTGGTTTAAGATGAATGGGAATTCAAGAGCCCAGGAGAGTTGTAGGAGTATACTTAACTCAGCATACTGCAGTCAGTACACTTGTATTTCATGCCTTTTTAAAGAATAAGCTAAACTTCTACTTATAGTAGTATGACAGTTCAGACTTTCACAAATACTTCCTGGTACAAAATAACTGTAACGTTGGAAAGAATAAACATTTAAACTTTGTTTTAGGGGTGCCTAGGTGGCACAGTTGCTTAAGTATCCGACTCTTGGTTTCAGCTCAGGTTGTGGTCTCAGAGTTGTGAGAACAAGCCCCACATCAGGCTCTGTGCTCAGTGTGGAGTCTGCTGGGGATTCTCTCTCCCTCTCTTTGCCCCTCTTGCTTGTGCTCTCTCTCTCTCTAAAATAAATAAATAAGGGTGCCTGGGTGGCTCAGTTGGTTAAGCATCTGCCTTCGGCTAAGGTCATGATCCCAGGGTCCTGGGATTGAGCCCTGCATCGGGCTCCCTGCTCAGTGGGAAGCCTACTTCTCCCTCTCCCACTGCCATTCCCCCTGCTCACACCCCTTCTCTCTCTCTCAAATAAACAAAATCTTAAAAAGAATGAAAGAAAATAAATCTTGAAAAGAAAGAAAAAAAATTCTTTTTGTTTTTTGAGAGCAAGTGAGCATGAGTAGGGGAAAGAATGGGGGGAGAGAAAGGGAGGGAGGGAGAGAAAGAGAATCCTTGAGCGGATTTTCCACTGAGCAAAGAAGCTGGATATGGGGCTCAATCCCAGGAACCCCTAATCATGATCTGAGCCAAAGGCAGATGCTTAACCGACTGAGCCACCCAGACACCACTATCCCCCACATTCTTTTAAATGCACAGTTAAGGAGTACTTGGCTGGCTCAGTCAGTAGGTTATGCAATTCTCTTGATTTCTGGGTTTTGAGTTCAATCCCCACACTGGGAAGGGGGGTAGAGATCACTTAAAACAAAATGGTTAAAATGGCAAAGAAAATGAACAGCAAAGATCAGAGGGAGAAAAATGAGAAAACTAAAGTCTAGAATGGTAAGCATTAATGGTAAGCAGAATGTTAAGTACTAATGGTACCACTATGAGGGTTTTTGATAATATCAGAAACTCAAATTATCTTACTGGGTGTATGAGGGAGAGAAGATAAGGTCTTGGATTTATACAAGTAAGCTGTCAGAATTGAGATCGTTGCCTAAAGCCAGATCACTTGGATTGTTATACCTTTAATGAAAAGATAAGCTAAAAAAAAAAAAAAAAAAAAGCCAAAAAGTCAAACTGCCTAATGGCAAAAGAGGTAAATCGTAATTTGCCTACTTAAATTTCAGCTCCAGGTGAGGTAGTTTCCTTCCTTTAAGAATTTATAATGATGGCCTGCCCTTGTGCAGGTTTGAGGTTTGAATTTACCTACTTGCAAGTCTAGGAAACCATAAGTTAAGAAAGATTCAACATAATCTTGTTTTTTCTTGTGCCCCAGGACACCTGGCAAAAGCAAATACCATTTTCCTTTTTTTAAAAATGTATTTGTCAGAGAGAGAGGGAGAGAGAGAGAGTGAGCACAGGCAGACAGAGTGGCAGGCAGAGGGAGAGAGAGAAGCAGGCTCCCTGCCGAGCAAGGAGCCCAATGTGGGACTCGATCCCAGGACGCTGGGATCATGACCTGAGCCGAAGGCAGCCGCTTAACCAACCGAGCCACCCAGGTGTCCCTACCATTTTCCTTTTGAGGAGAGCAGGAAGACCCACAATAATCTAACCCAGGCCTCCCAATATTCTTGGAAATTAAGATAAAAAAATATAAGCTCAGAATCCAAAATTACAAAACACATAAGGAATTAAGTAGACAGGAACAAGTCAAAAGAACAAACAAACAGCAGCATCTGGTCTTCAAAGACTCTTCAGATATTAGCATCATTAAACACAAAACACAAAAAAACTATATTTAAAATGTTTATAGAAATGAAAGAACGGAAAACATGAGCAAAGAGCATAAAAAATGACCAAGCTGCTCTGAAAAAAATTAAATAGTTAATATTTAAAACTCAAAGGATAAATTAAACAACTGATCAGAATAGAAACAGATGAAAGAAGCATTAGTGAACTGGAATATACATTTCAAGATTTATCCCAAATATAACACAAAGAGACAAAGATGAATGAAAAGTTTAGAAATCACAAAGTAAAGACTTGCCAACATTTCTAATTAGAATTACTGAAGCAGTGGCATTATTTGAAGAAAAACGGCTGAGAATTTTCTAAATGATGAAAAACACAGATCACTGGATTCAGGAAACAAAACAAATACCAAGCAGGATAAACCAAAGAAATGAATGCCCACACATATTTGGTGCTAAACACCAGAAGTAAAGAAAAGCTCTTGTAAAAAGCCATAGAAAAAACCCAGATCACCTACAAAGAATGACAACTAGACGAACAGCAGGGACCAACAGTAATGATGAAGGCAGGATGAATGATCTTCAAAGTATTCAATCTAGAATTATATGCCCAGTTAACCTTTCATTTAAGAAGAGCATGGGGTGGGGGGAGAGAAAGTTCCAGATAACCAAAACAATTTACAACAAATAGACTATATAAATATATGAAGTCTGTAAAAGATGTTCTTTAGAAATATGGAAAATAATCTCAGAAGGAAGGTCTAAGACACAAGAAGAAATGGCGGGGAAAGAAACTGGCAAACACGGATAAATCTAAACACTCATGATATTTTTAAAAAATTATTAAAAAATTACTATGTCTCATCTGGAAAGTTAAAAAAAGAGAACTAAATTACAGAACAAGTAAACATGTAAATACAGAAACTGAATTAAAGTGTCCTAAGATCCTTGTTTTCTTCTAGAAGGTAGAAATATAAATTTTTAAAAGATTTTATTGACAGCGCGAGAGAGCACAAGGAGGGGGAGCGGCAGGCATACGGAGAGGGAGAAGCAGGCTTCCCATGGAGCAGGGAGTCAGTCCAATGTGGGGCTCAATCCCAGGACTCTGGGATCATGACATGAGCCGAAAACAGATGCTTAACTGACTGAGTCACCCAGGTGCCCCATGGAGGAGGGCAGAAATATTAATGTCTAAGGTACATGTATTAAAGTAGAAAAGATAACTATTAAAAAGACTGACACAGAGTATAAAACTTCTCAAACAGTAGAAGGAAAAAATGTAGGGAAAAAACCTCAACCCAAAAGGAGACGAGAGAAGTACAGAAAAACTGAGATGAACAAAAAGTGCAAAATAAGGCATTAGAAATAATTCAAATAAGTAGTACTTACAGTAAATTAAATGGAGTATAATTTACCTGTTAAAAGATAATCAAAAAAGGGTTTAAAAAAGAAAATTAAACTATATGCTGTTTTGAAAAAGATATACCTAAAATATAAGGACACAAAATGTTCGAAAAGACACAAAAAGATAAAGATAAGCCAGGAAATCACTAACCAGATAAAAAGGTAGATTAGTTATATAAATATCTAATAAAATACAGAAAGGCAACAATCTTATAGGGAAAAAGTAGATGACTACAAAATGATGAAAGGTTCCATTCACTAGGAAGATAATATTTCTAAACTCATACTAATAAGCCCTCAAAATATATAGAAGAAAAATTAACAGAATTACAGAAGAAACAGAAATCTACTATAGTGGGTAAATACAATTCAACTTTGTCAGTAACTGATAAATTAACCAGACCAAAAAATTAGGTCATAAAAGATAAAAACGACAACTTTACAAAAATTGACAACTTTCAATAAATACTAAAGATCTGATCACGATGTTCCTGGACCACAATGCAATTAAGTAAAAATCTATAACCAAAGGCTAATTTAAAAGCACACTTCTACTTAACTTACTGGTCACAAGAGGAAACATGAGAATTACAAAGTATTTTTAAAAGCAATTTCCAGAAGAATACATACAGTGTAACATTTATATAGAGTTTAGAAACATGGGAAACAATACTAGACGTTGCCTATATATATGGTAACTGTTTAAAGAATCGTATGGTAATCAAACACCATATTCAGGGCTGTTTTCCTCTCAGGTGGAAGAATGGGAGCTGTCACTGGGAAGGAGTACACTGGATGCTTCATCTGTATTGATTTCTTAAGGTGCTAGGTAAGTTCATGAATATTTGTATTATTTTTTATACCTTTCTGTATAGCTTAAATATGCATACCAAATTTTAAAACAATAACAATAAAGAAATACTTGCTTATAAATATGACTCACAGGTGATACCATTTAAAAGCTTCCAATAGCAACAAAAAGAGAAAAACAAAATTCAAAGGTAATACAGAAAATACAGAGAGCATGAAAGGTACTACAATGTTACTTCAGAATAAGATAGAGCCATGAAATAAGAAACCAGAGAATACATAAAAGCTCACAGAAATTAAAAAGAGCTGAAATAAAAGTGTTGATAGAAAAATTAAGGCTATCTCTCAGAAGATAGAACAAAGAAGCAAAGATGGGTAACAAAGAGAAGATTAGAGACTCAATTGCTGAAGAATCACAATACCAGTAACAGAGAACAAAGAAATCCGTTGAAAAGATAGAAAATGCCCAGCATGATAACTTAAAAAAAAAAAAAAAAAAAAAAAAGAGGCACATCAAGTTATATTATTGTGAACTTCCAGAAGAACATCAGGGATATGAGAAAAGATTTTATTTGAGAGGAGAGAGAGCGCACGTGTGCATGCACATGCACAAGTTGGGGAGGGGCAGAGGGAGATGATTGGCTGCAGACTCCCTGCTGAGCACAGAGCCTGAGGCCAAGCTTGATCTCAGGACTCAGGAGATCAGAACTTAAGCAAAAACCAAGACCCGACACAAACGACTAAGCCACCCAGGAGCAACCCCTCCCCCCCCCAAAAAAAGATTTTAAATGCTTACAAAGGAGGAATAAAAAAATTAAGTGGGTCAGGGATGCCTGGGTGGCTCAGTTGGTTAAGTGGCTGCCTTCTGCTCAGGTCATGATCCCAGTGTCCTGGGACTGAGTCCTGCATCAGGCTCCTTGCTTGGCGGGAAGCCTGTTTCTCCCTCTGCCTGCCACTCTGCCTGCCTGTGCTCGCTCGCGCTCTCTCTCTGACAAATAAATAAATTAAAAAAAAAAAAAAAGTGGGTCGGACTGACAGATTTTGACAAATTCTCAAAAATAATGCCAGAAGCTAGTTAATAATGGAGCAATGCCTTCAAAATTCTAACTGAAAATGATTTTCAACATAATTCTATACCCAGTTTAAGAATCCTTCAACTCTTTATGGTAAAATAAAGACATGAGATTCATCAAGTCTCCAAATATTTACTATCAGATATACTTTCTCAGGAACCTTTTAGGGGATACATTCCATTCAATAGAGAGAATTATGAAAAGGGAAGACCTGGGGTCCAGGAAGACAGTGGGTCTAACTTACGAGAGAAGTGATAGGACATCCAGGATGGCAGAGAAGGGAAGTCTAAGATAAGTGTGCCTTAAGGTTAGAGGGCAAACAGTCCATACTAGAATATGTAGAAAGAAGGCTCTATGAAGGATGTTTCCAAGAAATAAAAGCAACAGATTGTCTAATTGTACAATTTTATTAAGGTACATTTACAAAGGAACATTCAGCCTCCAAGTCAAGAAAAACTAATTAAAGAAAAAGTATGGCAGCTATTAGTTCTAGGCCAAGAAAAAAAAAAAAAAGGAAAAAGTGATCACAGTACACTATTTGGTTGACTAATATAAAAAATGAAACACCAGAAATAAAGAGCATGAAAGCTATCATACACAAAAGAAAACAAGGTATAAATAATTTTTACCTTCTATCACAGTGTCCCTATAAAATAAGGGCTTATGTAAGTCTCCTCCAATCCAGACAACCCCAGTGGATTAAGTATCTAAAAGAGCTAAGTCTTGAATGTTTTTCCCTGGTGCTGAGTCTGATCCATTCTAAAGTGTTTAAGCTCAAGAGAAACTAGCTACAGGATCAGGTTACGAATGGACAGTAAGGCAACTTACTTATCACCATCTTAAGGCATTCAGGATTGTCTTGAATAAGTGGTTCAGCTTGTACCGTTTTACTTAAGAAATTCTTTGATATAAGAGGAAACCTGACTTTAGCAAGGATATCAACCATAAATGGCTGGCGATTAGGTTCATCATATTTCAACCATCTAACCGCAGCATCATAAACCTAAGGAGAGAAAACAGCATAGTAAATAAAGTTCTTAGAAGGCAGCAACATTTCCAATTACCTATTTACTCTCATACTGAAGGTTGGGGGAGGATCTCATGAAGATACAGCCACTTATCGCCAATATTTTATTCAGAGATTTTCTTTCATTCCCAAATACTTGCCTGTAAGTCACAATAGTTTACCCACTGCTCTAATGACTCTTATAGATAGATATTTTTTAGAACTAATTACTACTATATAATGCAATCACAGGAAGATATTGGATTTATGATTTTTTAAAACAAAATGTAACTTCTTGGGGCACCTGGGTGGCTGTGTGGGTTAAAGCCTCTGCCTTCGGCTCAGGTCATGATCTCAGTCAGGGTCCTGGGATCGAGCCTCGAATTGGGCTCTCTGCTCAGCAGGGAGCCTGCTTCCTCCTCTCTCTCTCTCTGCCTGCCTTTCTGCCTACTTGTGATCTCTGTCAAATAAACTAAATAAAATCTTAAAAAAAAAAGTAACTTCTTCTCAGAAGGAGCTATGATGTACATTTCTATGGAAAGAAACCTACTGGTTAATGATAGTTTCAATACATGTTCACTCGGTACCAGGAACACAGACTAATTTCCTCAGGGAGGGGGGGTTTCCACCCCAAGACATATGAAGGTCATCTATGACTTTATTTCAATACAATATTACTGAATTATGAATTGATACCTGTTTTCCAGAAACTTTACAATATAAAAATTCTATATTTTAAAGGATATTTATATAAGAATTGTTTTCAAAATAATACTATAGCACTCATTTATTTTTACCAAACAAGTCCAAGTTTATCAACACAATTTGATTTATAAATTACTAGTTTTGTTTTGTTTTTAAAGTAGGCTCCATGCCCAGGGGCCCCTGGGTGGTGCTGTCAGTTAAGCATCTGACTCTTGGTTATGAGCTCAAGCCTTGAGTTGGCTCTGCGTTTGGTGCAATCTGCTTGAGATTCTCTCCCTCTGCTGTTTCTGCTCATGTGCTCTCTCAAATAAATAAATATAAATAAATAAGTAAATAAATTAGGCTCTGTGCCCAATATGGGGCTTGAGCTCATAGCCTTGAGATCAAGAGTCCCATGCTCTACCAACTGAGCCAGCCAGGTGCCCCACAAATCATGATTTTAAACACACTGATAACACACCTTTTATTTCATTCAAAGCCAGCAATCACTGGCCAAGTCTTTCTTACACCCCATCACTCTGACACTGACTCTTCTGCCTCCCTTTCCACATTTAAGGAGTCTGGTGATTACATTGGGCCCACCTAGATAATCTCATTCCAAAGATCTTTAACTTACCACATCTGCAAAGTCCCACTTGCCATGTAAGGTACTTACTGGTTCTGGGGATTAGGATGTGGACATATTTGGAGGGGAAGAATTATTCTTCCTACCATGGTATCCAATAACTTTACTTCTACCAAATGGCTTACCTCTCAGACAGAAAGCCCTTGCAAGCACCCAAGATTTACTTTTCCTATGAAACGATTTTGGAATACTCTGTTTAAAGGACAGATTCTCTCCTAATATGATTCTTTTCCTTGTCATGTATCCAAACATGAAACATAAGAAATCAATAAGGATATTTTTACTAAGAAAAATGTGGGAAGACATTTAGTCACCTGATCCTCTGCTCTCACAGTCAGAGTGTCCTGGTTGAGGAGATGTGTAACTCGCTTGACATCAAGTTGCAGAAATTCATCAGTTTTGTAAACTTCAGTAAAATGCTGATGAATAAAGTCATCTGCAGTTGCCTTCAATTCAGGACAATCCAGACACTCTGCTAGCACACTTATACCTAAATACGGAAGAAAGTAAATGAATAGAAAATGAGTTTAAAAAACCCCAAACATACACTGAAGACAAAGTAGGACTCCAGAAATAGGAGGCTGAATGAAATTTACAAATTTGGATCCTTTTCTATTCTACTGATTTGTTTATTCTTATGCCAATACCATACTGACTTAAGTATGGCTGATTTTGATACTTTGTAGGAAAAGCCCCTTCAATGTTTTTTCACATTTTTTTCTTGGCTAGTGGTAAACATTTTCTCTTGTAAATAAATTTTAAAATAAGCTTATAACATTCTACTGTAAGAAAATTTTGATATGATTTTAAGTTCTACGTGGTCTTAGGTTCACAGCAAAATTTAATAGGAAGTACAGAGTTCCCATATACTCCTGTTCCACAAACAAATAACTTCCTCCAATACCAGTATCTCACGCCAGGGTGGCAAAGTATTATTATTATTACTTTTTTTGGTAAAGAATTATTTTTAAAAAGACATTCATTGATGGATTCAATTTGGCTGACTGGGGTTGGTGGGGGGAAGTCTCGCTCCCAGGACCCTGTCACCATGACCTGAGGCGGAAACCAAGAGCTGGAGGTTCAACTGACTAAGCCATCTAGATAGCCCTCATCTTTCATTCTTGATTAGACTTGTTAGGTACTTTATACCATTCTTTGAAATAATTAGCTTCTGTTTCTCTGGCCAATCTATAGTCTATTAGTGTTATTTTTCTATTTTATCAATTTTACTTTAAAAAGGTATTTTCTTCTACTTTCATTAGGTGTAAAAATTTTTTTTCTACCTCTTCAAGTAGACTACTCCGTCGAGATAAAAATAAGTGCATTTATTTGGAAGTATTTTCAAATACAAATTCTCTTTAAAGAAATACTTGAGTCACATTCCAAAGTTTTGATTTTTTTCTGTCCTTATTGTCATATATTTCTATATAGCCTGTAAGTTCATTTTTAATACCTCTTTAAAAATTCTTTTTTTAAAGATTTTATTTATTTATTTGAGAGAGAGGCAGTGAGAGAGCATGAGCGAGGAGAAGGTCAGAGGGAGAAGCAGACTCCCTGTGGAGCTGGGAGCCTGATGCGGGACTCGATCCCGGGTCTCCGGGATCATGACCCGAGCCAAAGGCAGTCGTCCAACCAACTGAGCCACCCAGGCGTCCTAAAAATTCTTTTTAAAATAATTCTTCGGGCCGCCTGGGTGGCTCAGTGGGTTAAACCGTCTGCCTTCAGCTCAGGTCATGATCCCAGGATCCTGGGATCGAGCCTCACATTGGGCTCTCTGCTCAGCATAGAGCCTGCTTCCTCCTCTCTCTGCCTGCCTCTCTGCCTACTTGTGATCTCTGTCAAATAAATAAATAAAATCTTAAAAAAAAAATAAAATAATTATTCAAGGGCGCCTGGGTGGCTCAGTCGTTAAGCGTCTGCCTTTGGCTCAGGTCATGATCCCAGGGTCCTGGAATCGAGACCTGCACTGGGCTCCCTTCTCAGTGGGAAGCCTGCTTCTTCTTCTTCCACTCCCCCTGCTTGTGTTCCCTCTTTTACTGTCTCTCTCTTTCTCTCTCTGTCAAATAAATAAAATCTTTAAAAAAATATTTGTCTTAGCAATGTGTCCAATGAATGTTTTAAAATGTAATTTTTTTCTCCATTTGCACATTTTATTCTACTACCTTCTAAGTTCCTGTTACAGATAAATTAATGTCATTCTGATTCTCTTTCTAAGTAAACTTTTATATTAGTTATCTATTTCTTTTAGATTTTATTTATTTGAGAGCATGTGAGAGAGCTCAGAGAAGGAGACTTCCAGCTGAGCAGAGAGCCCGATGCAGAGCTTGATCTCAGTACCCTGAGATCATGACCTGAGGCAAAGGCAAATGCTTAACCAAGTGAGCCACCCAGGAACCCCAGTTATCTACTGCTGCAGGAAAAACAACTCTAGGACTTAGTGGCTCAACATAACAGTAATGTATTATTTCTTGCAATTCTCTGAGTCAACTGGGTGGTTCTTTTGAACATGGCTGGTTTAGCTTATCTCTGTAGTTAGCTGGTTGCTCAGTTGGGGACTGGATGGTCTAGATTGGCCTCATTTACTTATCTCGTAGTAAGTAAGCTGGTTGGTACAGACATCAGCTAGTACAGCTCATTTGTGCCCCAAATGGCCTCTAATCTTTTCATGATGGCAAAAGAGTCCCCAGCAGCAAAGAAGGGCAAGCCCCAATGCATAATCATTTTTTAAGCCTTTGCTCATGTCACATTTGCCAGTGTCCCATGGGCTAAAGCAAGCTACATGGCCAAGCCTAGGCTACACAGGGAAAAAACTCTACCTCTTGATTGAAGGCTACAAAGTCATATATACAAAGACTCATAATGGGATGGAAAGAATTTGTGGCCAATTTCTGGCTAACCTACCATACTCTTTCTCTCTAAAAGCTTATAAATTCTTTTTATATTGGCTTTTAAAAAAATTATGGTAAAACATATGCAACATAAAAGTTACCATTAGTGACATTTAGTCTATTCACCATATTGTGCCACCATCACCACTATCTAGTGCCAGAGCATTTTTATCACCCCAAATAGAAGGTCTCTCCTGATTTTGGAGGCAAAAAATATCACTAGGATATATCTAGGAGAGGAATTATCTTACTTCGTCAGGTGTGGTACTTAGTATAATTTGGTGTGAAAAGTAAAGTTTTTTTTTGAGCTCAAATAAGTTTTATGACTTCTTTGATACTGCATTTCCTCCATCTGTTCCTTCTGAACTTCCTACTTCATATCAGTGTCCCTTCATCTTCCTTTCATCTTTTATGTTTTCACTAATTATTTCCATTTCTTTGCATTTTTGTTTTGTTATCATGAGGCAGTTTTCTCTGTTTGATCTTCTTTAGTCTGATTTTTAGGAATATCCATTCTATTTTTCAATTCAATGGAATTTCATGGAAAATCACAGCTTCCCCCCGCCCCCTTCATATTCATCCTTTCTATCTTAAGTTCTCCTCTTTTTATATTAAATTTGTCTATAGGAAGCATTCATTTTGGCTGTTTAGCTTGCTTTCTGTCCCTCAAACTACTGGGTTTCCTTTAATCTAGTATGATTTTTGCCCAGTTCCATCAGGTGTCATGAGTTCCTTTGGTGTTCATGGAAATCAGCTTGTTGGGGTCTTCTAGGCAGCAGAGAACTGACAAATGGTAAAAACAAAGAGTTCTCTGATCAGCTCACAGGTAGAGCCACACTCAGGGCTAAATAGAAAGCAGGCTGAAGTAGTTCCTTTGGGTACTGAGAGTGTAGCTGGCTCAACTGGATGGGCCACTATCTTTGTCCCACTGATAGCCCGAGAGAATCAGGGTCCCTTTTAGACTGCTATGCTATCCTTCCTCTCAGCTTTGAAAACAATGATGACAGAGAGATCCAGAAGTAAAACTCCTAAATGGTCTCCTCAGAAGCCCAAAGCCCAAGACGTGGTTAGCACAAACTTGCTCCAGGTTCCACAGTATGCTTTGTACCATCATATCCACTCCCTACTCTGTTTTTCTTTTAGTTGAAGTACCTGGTTGGAAATTTAGAGTGGTAGGGAGTTACGGAAAAATATTTAAGTCATCATATTCCAAAAACTTCTTTGAATTCCCTTTTTATAATAAATTTTGTGAGAATATTTATATAAGGAGAAATAAGTAAAATCTCAGGAACGTTAATCTTATTGATGAATGGAGCCCCAAACTACGGCCCAGAGAAATAGACTCATCCCAGAATGTCTCTACTGCACAGGTGAGATTAGAGACTGGTCTTTTTAAAGGATGTATTTATTTATTTGAGAGAGGGAGAGAGACAAATGCACAAGCAGGGAGAGGAACAGAGGGAGAGGGACAAGCAGACTCTGTGCTGAGTGTGGAGCCCAACATGGGGCTCAATCTCAAGACCCCAATATCATGACCTGAGCTGAGATCAAAAGTTGAATGCTTAACTGACTGAGCCACCCACGTGCCCCCTATAGCAGTCCCTTCATTAGTATCTTACTTTATAGTCTAGGATTTTCAGGTCTTCTAGTAAACAATAGCTAGCATAACTGACAATGTGAAGAGGCAACATAGTGTAGTAGTTGAGAACAAGATAACTTAAATTCCAATCTCAGCACCTCCACATACTAGCTATAAGACCTCAGGCAATATATACAACCCCAGTTTTCTCATTCAAGACAGACTGTAGCAATCTTAAGTGCTTCAACAAAGGTGAACACTCATACTTATGATATCATATATCTCACCACCACCAGATGCAATCCTTACTCTTCATTCCAGATACATAAAAAATCATTATTATTTTATATTTTAGAAAATGTAGTACAGTTTTTTGTTGTTGTTTTTTTGTAGTACAGTTTTTAATGGGCTTCTTGCTGCCTAGATTAATAGGCACCTCCTTAAGCATCTCTTAAAATGTATTTTGAGCATATTTTCTACTGGACAATGTCTTTAAAATTAAATGAAGGTACTTATAAACACACTTTTTAAAATTAAAATACACATTAAAGTTTGGTTTTTAGTAGGAATCTGATTTCTTACCAAGACAATTTGAAGCATCAACTTGTTCTTTCAAAAAATCAACACACATTTTCTTCACAGGTTCAATCTGGTACTGGTTTGCTGCATCTAATAAAGACTGAACGTTGTTGCTATTCACAGAAATTCTGCAAAGAAGTTAAAGTGAATATTAATCTCCTACAATTTTTTATTATTTAATTAATGCTATTGTAAAATGTATCCTACTAGCCCCCGAAATTAAACAGAAAATTAAACTTTTCAGTCCTTGCATCAGTATGGCATAGGTTCCTCAAACTTCCCCATCCTTGTAGTTTTCCATGTTGAAGAATTTGGAGCATACCAATTTGTCACCACAATGCTCCGGCATGGTAGATGCCAACCTTACTTCTCTATAACGGAAATGATCCTTCTTAACTTACCTAGCAGTATAAGCAAATTCCACAAGTTGTTCGATAATGTCTGGTTCAGCATCTTTGAGTTCAACTTCAAAGGACTTTGATTCAAGCATGTTAGCTAAAATGAAGAGAAGAAATATAAATGTCATGAGTACTATTATTAGTTTAACTGAGGGCCAGAACATTCCAGGCCATGTTAAATATGGAAACGAATAATAGGACAGAGATTTCTCTGGAAAAAATATACCCAGAAAGCTCAACATTCCTATAATAAATGCAAATAAATTCTCTACACTTGAAAAGTGCCTTAAATTAAGCTAGGAAATTAATGAATTAGTTTATTTCTTAAAAAAAAAAAAAAAAAAAAAGCCAAGTAAACATATACATAAAACTAGTCTTAGTATTCCCCAAGTCCTAAAATACTTTAGTAGCACTCTTCTAAATTGCTATGAACAAAACTACATCTGATGTAGCTGGCAAACATCTACAAGAACAATGACAATTACAGCAATGCAACTGCTATAATAAATATAGCTATAACTAACAAAGCTCTCATTCTCTACCAAAAACCTCTGGTAGCCAGAGCACCAAAGAGAAAACTTGAGGCAGATATATTACATAACCTGATCAAGCTCATAAAAGAATACTAAACAGAGGAACAAGGACTTGGATCCAGTTCTTAACTTTAAATCTAGAGTTCTTTCTAGTATGATATTTCATACTTCATTTTTATTTAGTTCAACTTGCTAGACAAATTATCCTAAACATTTCTTTTCTTCTTTGCCTTTCCAACTAAGGTCAAGAAGAAAACTGGGCATTCAAGTAGAAACTGTACCTTCATCCATGAAAGCTTTGGGCCTGTAAGGCTGATGAAAGGACATTTTTCTTTTGCTCAATCCTCACAACACTTTTCAATCGCTTCATTGTTTTATGGCCTTAATTTCTTAAGTGCTTTAAAAACTAGGAAGATATTTTCATTTAGACTCCACCTCATTCTCATGGAAAAAATATTATGTTTTACTTTAATATACTTACTTGTGAACATTAAGTTAAAAAAATGACTGGCTGCTGCAAGGACAACTCGATGAGCAGGTATCTTTCTTTCCTGGACCATAAGGATCACATCACATAACGTTTTCTAGTGAAAAGAGAAATAAATGAAATTAAAAGGGGCACACTGGGCCTGGCTCAGCAAACATACAAAACCGGTGCTTGACAAATGCTTCATCTCTATTTTCTATTCAAATCCAGTCTTTGTCCAGCACAGAATCTGTTCTTCAGACACATTTAGAAGAGACGCAGAGTTGCTATGATTTGCTGTATCAAAACGTGGCACTAAGCTTCCCTTAGAAAAGCAGTCTAATACTTTAGAAAAACCAATTTTTTTTCTGACACAAAATGTAAGGTATTTCTCATGATGATATTTTACGGAGATTTTAAATGAAGTAAGAGCAATGTCCTTGATGGTTTTTCAAACATAGCAATCTGGGTTTTTAAAAAATTATCTATTCTTGGTAAGACCCAAAGTGCACACTGTATTTCCCAAGAAAGTAGTAGCTTACACACTTTAACTTGAAACAAAAACAATTCAGAATGCAGACTGGACAAACCCAATGACCACTCAGCACTCTTTCCTTAGTAACACTTCTCTCAAATGTACGTCTGATAGGAGCTGGGTAGCAATCCCTTTTAAATTGTGATTTCTGACCAAGGCTAAAATGGCGTCACTCTAGGTTGTCGAAAGAAGGCAGAGTTAGATTAAATACTTACAACGCTGTAGAAATGAAATAGTAATGAAAAAATTTAAGGTTTACTGGGACACTTAAAGATGAATTTCAAGGAGAAAGAATATCTTTATTGTCAAACAAAATTTCAATTTCTTTTTTTTTTTAGATTTCAATTTCTTAATGAAGTTGAAGATATAACGTACATGTTAGTCTCAGAGAAAATCTGGAGATTGTGATATGTTAGGAACTCTTTTAGCACTGGGAATATGAGGCAAATAATACTTTTAGAATGAAAAAAAATTCCATCACATTTTGTAAATTTTAAGGATTTACTAACCTATTAATACAGGTCACCTGGGTGTCTCAGTTGGTTAAGTGTCTCCTTTCGGCTCAGGTTATGACCCGGGGTCCTAGGCTAGAGTTTCGCAACAGGCTCCCTGCTCAGCGGGGAGTCTGCTTCTCCCTCCCCCCCACCTCTCCCATCTGCTTGTGCTCTTACTCTCTCTCTCAAATAAATAAGTAAAATCTTAAAAAAAGAAACTATTAATATAATTTCTGATAGGTAAGTCACTATATTCTACTTTATTACTCCACAAATAAAAATCCAAGTGAGACGGTAATGCTCAGTACAAGAAAGAAAATGGGCTTTATTTTTATTTTATAGTGGGCTAAAAGATGAACATATTTCACTTTTACTGCCATGTTAAGATTTTTTTTATAAGGCCTACAGACTGCTGCTTAGATATTATATTCAGATTACTTATGGTTAAAGCCATTGTTATCCCAACAGTATCTCAAATTTTTCAATTTTTATTTCCTTTGATTTGGTGGGGGAGGTACAGAGTAGGCATAGTTCTTAGGTGACTTTGCCACATACCATACCAAAAATACCAGATAGCAAAACCAGGTCAACTATTTGGTTACAATAAAACAAGATGATCTAGTTGCTCAAGAGAAAGAAAGAGAAAGAAAGGTGGAAAGAAAAGAAGGAAAGGAGGGAGAAAAAGAATTTGGACAGAAGAACAAGAAAGTCAGATAAGGAAGGAGTCTATGGCTGCTGACAGGAAGTTCCAGAAGATGTACAACTATACTGAAGGGCAGCGAAAAACCTTTCCAAAATATATACTCAGTAATAGTGAGTTTTAGTGGCATGGATTTACAGGCACTTTAGGAAGTTAAAGAAATCAAAGAGTTCTCTGCACAGCAATTTAGTGCTAAGAATAATCTCCAGCTGGATATTAATGTTAAGGAAGGAATGGGTGGAACGTTTTGTATCCAAATGGTACATCTGACTGTACTATGTAGCCTAACAGGTCTCAACAAGAGACGAGACTGACTTAAAGAGAGAGGTTCCACTCAGGAAGAGTCTATCTGCAGACAGAAAATGGGAAGAGACAGAGATCTGGGTTACACTGGAAAATATGAAAGGTAACAAGTCCTATGTGAAATGAAACTACCTTTTGGATAATACATGTTCACTGGATAAAACAAGAAAAAAATACATAAACCCTGGCAATTTATTTATATCTACCTATATTTGTTATCTTTATATTTGTTATTTTCAGCTTTTGAATTTTTAGTCTCATATATTGCATAGATTTGTGTGACTTAATCTGAAATTTCCACCATCTAAAATTACTTTTAGTAGGATTTAGGTCCTTCATATTTATTACTGATAACTCATGTTTCATTTTACAGAGGCCATATTCTTTTACATAATTTATTATGCTTCCTTGCTGTCTTCTTTTTTCTCTAACCTCCAGGTGGTATCTTAATCCCATTTTCTTTGTACTTGTGCACTTTTTTCTTCTTTTAGGGACTTACTTATAGATCTGTCAAATATTTCCAAAGTGAATTCAGCGGGGTTATTAGTCAAACATTGTTCTAGGAATGCAAGGAGCATTCAAGAACAGTAATTCTTTAATATAATTCAGGATATTCATAGGTTAAAAGAGAAAAACTTCACATAGAAAAACTTCAATAGAAGGCAAAATTAAAAGTTCATTTCCTTCTATACTCTTTAATAAAGTAAATGATGTATCTGTACGCTGAAGGTGATTCAACTCAAAAGCAAACATCACATTTAATGGTGACACAAAAGAAGCATTTTCATTTAAGTTTGAAACAGAGACACATATGCTGTTACTATTATTAATCAATTATTGTTCTGAAAATTTTAGCCAAATTGAAAATTGCCTCTGCCCCAGACAACTTACCAGTCTTTAAGTTTAGCAAGCACCTGTAGCACTCTTGATGAACCAAACCTTTCTTTGTATGGGAACCAGAGCACCAATATGCAACCTTCAAGCACTGCTATAATGTCTGTAGCTGGTACCATTGAGTCTGCACACAGTCAAGAAGTGTTACAGACCACTGTGCTCCCTTTTTACTAATTAACTGCCCTAAAGTGCTTTTAAAAATCTTTGGGCCAGGTAAAAAACCTCAGTTGGTATTTAGACAAAAATCTCCCTTCTCCCCAGGTGGACAGCCTTCTGGATAAAGGTCATATTCCTTTCCAAACAAAACTGGTCTCTTAAGTATTGGCTTTTGAGCAATGAGCAGCTGAACTTGGGTTTTTAGGTAACAAAATCAATAAGAAAATAAAGATAAATAAACTTAACACTTATAGAACTAAATAAAAAAGATGGCTAGACAGAAATAAGAGAAATATGAAAAAGCAATTAGCTAACCTATATGTGAGCAGTAAGCCATAAAGAAACACAAATGAGGGGAAAAAACCACAACAACCTGGCATGGCAGCAACAAAATAATTAAATGTTGAGAAATAAACTTAAGAAATGTAAGGGATCTACATTAAACAGGAATTTAATATATGATAAAGAATCTATTTCAAAAATGTGGCCAGAAGGTGGAGCACAGGCAATGTTCAGGGCAGCGAAACTACTTCCTATGATACTGTAACAGGACACATTTATAGTGCACAACTGTCAACATCCACAGAATGTACAACACAGAGAATAAACCTTAATGTAAACTGCGGTCAATAATAATGTAACAAAATACTGGCTCATCAATTTTAATAAATGTATCATACTTGTGTTAGCAAGATGTTAACAGTTGGGGAAACTGGGAGGGGGAGAGGGAAAATAGAAAACTCTACTTTCTGCTCTATTTTTGGTAAACCTAAAACTACTCTAAAAAGCAAATTAATTGAAAAAATGGTATTAGTATAACTATTACCCATTGAGGGGAAACAGATTTCTCTCTCATAATATAGTGTTTCTTCTCTGGGGCAACTTAAGTACTGGGAAGGTTCAGTCCTTTTCTACACTGTCACTTGTGGAAGAGGTTCTATAGGATAAGCAAGAATAAAATAGAGGTCACTGACCACACACACACACTGCTAGGCCTTCTGGTTCATTTTCTTCTCTAAGTCTGCCCCAAAATGGAACATAACTCATCTCAAATGTTTGGAACCAACAGTGGAAGAGGGCTGCTGAAATCCATTATGCAGAGACATTCAATGCACTGCAGACAAGGAGAAACTTAGGTGATGCTTTAGTGCCTACAGATATTAGTCTTTGGTTGGGAAAGATTTCACTTCAAAACAGGCAATCATTTCAGGCAAGTGTTGGTACAATGACCTGCTCTCTTTATATGTTTGTCAGGTAGGACTGCAAACGGCAGTAGTCTCCATGTAAGCTCCACAGCATTGTATAAGGTTCTAACTTTTAACAATATGTGCTGGCATTACTAGGAGGCATGCAGCTAATTCTATTCCCAAACTGTATCCTTCATCATATCGCAAGAAGAGGACTGAGGAATGACTAACCTTTGGATTTATGTAGCTTGTCAACAAGGTTCTGCAATCAGTCCTGCCCAGCGTGATTTCAAGTTGGCCCTGGATATAAATCCCTGAGTAGACTGTAGATTCAACTATAGTTGGGTGATGGATTTAAATCACTGAAAAGATAAAGGGAAATGGAGCCCTTATTATATGGGGGTAAATCATCTTCTTCGATTGAGATACTAAGAAAGCCTCAACAAAGCCATAATAAACTGAGCTAAGAGAAAAATTAAAAAGGCCTTAGGAGGGGTGCCTGGGCGGCTCAGTGGGTTAAAGCCTCTGCCTTCAGCTCAGGTCATGATCCCGGGGTCCTGGGATCGAGCCCCACATCGGGCTCTCTGCTCAGCATGGAGCCTGCTTCCTCCCCTCTCTCTCTCTGCCTGCCTCTCTGCCTGCTTGTGATCTCTGTCTGTCAAATAAATAAATAAAATCTTAAAAAAAAAAAAAAAGGCCTTAGGAATTTTATCTGCTCAGAAAATCAAGAAAAATAGCACTGTATTTAAACATACATAATCACAGTAAGGCACATGGGAAAGTAAAAGCAAAACAAAGTGAGACACCCAGATTAATAGAGGAAAAAGGGGATTTCTTCCTTAAGGGAAACATGGCAAGTTAGGTCAAACAGCTTTAAAAGGCAAAGGAGATACAGTTTGATTTAACTGCTCTTTACAAGATGAGACTAGAAAAAAAGAGTCTGTTATTTATTCAAGTAAGGTGATATAAGCCAAAGAGATATATGAAGGAAGAAAAGCAAAATTCAGCAATAGACTAAAACAGTTCTCAGAAAAAGCCTGGATCGAAGAAATTTTTGTTGTAGAGCTCTCTTAAAGCTAAAGGTAAGAAATCAAACACATAATTAGAGGACTACCCTTAAAGACTGAGACAGTTGTAACAGGTGATTACATTAAATTCAGACAGATCTGTAAAGTTTTGGAAAAGGAAGATCAGCAACAAAGCAGTGCATCCATTATGTAATTTGCAAGGTGACATGGGTGAGAAGACAGGAATGTTACATACTATAGTGGAACATATCTGGGAAGTCTGTGGGAAATAGACCCTATGGGAGAGTATTAGGTCACATTAAAGGGAAGTCAAACAACCCAGACATAATCCAAGCCTAAATGAGAGGCTGAACCTGTCCATAATTGGAATTACTTTACTGAGGGTGTGAAGGTTGGCAGCAGCTGAATCAATCCTGAGCACATGGGACCTCTTGATTTCCTCTTTGACAGTGTCTATAAGAAAGGCACTAAAGAAAAGAAGCAAAACAAACATTTGGGCCCAAAATCAAAAGGAAAGGAAAAGTAAGGAAGGTATTCTGATCTAAACAATGTTAGCTCTATACTATGTAGAAAGGAAAGGATTCAACTTGAACAGGTTAACAACTCAGTTGGGGATGCCTGAAAGAACAGACAAGAGAGTCATAGCTCACTTTGACATATATAGGTAACAAAAAGGAATATGTCTGCTACTGCTGAGTTTTCAAAGCCTGGAAGACTCAAATAATGAGGAAAGGCAAGGTCCTGAGAAGCACACTGTAAAGGCCATGTTGGTCCCTATGGGGACCACAGGCTTTAGAGGAATCAGTGAAAGGTCATTCTCCAGTTGAGATAAATGGAAAGGAAAAAAGACCCCTCCAAGAGTTAGGATTAGTAGTAGATACAAGGAATTTCATATTGGGGATCATATTGGGGACACAGGGATAAAGAACAACCAGTTGGATCAGAACTGTAGAGAACGCAAAGCCACTAACTGCTCCGCACGACTGCCTGCTACAAATGTGGATCATTCTTCTCTCAAAAGAAAATACTTTGCCACTATAGAGAACTCAACTATTTCAGCACTGGGTTGTCAAGAACATAAGGTTCAAAAGAGAAATAAAAATTATGATTTAAATGTGCAGGACAGACAATGGGAAAAAGGGAGACTCTAGAAGACCTGACAGCTGGGTAAATCCCTCTGGCAAATTTTTCCAAGAACAAAGGTATTCTATGTCAGTGAAGCATTATTACGCATGGATGAAAATTCTTTCCCTATATGGCAAAGTGTTCTATTAGCCTCTGGACAAGTGATTCCTCTCACCTGAGTTTAGAGTCTGCAAATTATAGATAGCAAACACAGACTGGCAACATGTGCAAGCAAAAAGCCCAGACATCCTTATGTTTTCTTTGAAGATTCTCTGTTCCCTAGAAACTGAAGTTTCTGTTGTTTTAGTCTGGGAACAATAATGTGGGTTAGGACTTTATAGTAAGGTGTCAATATCTGCACTCTTTATTGTAGAGATGGGAGATTTGCTTGTATCTTTTTGGGTTTGTGGAGGTGGAGATGATGCTGCGCTAATCTTAAGAGCCCTAGGAACCCTTCAACATTCTGAAAACACGTGACACCAACTACCTTGAAATTGGAGAAATTCATCTTTGGAGGTGCTAAACTAATATAATATATTCCAATGAAAGACAGTCCAGGCAGCAGCTGCTGAAGAAAGCTTCCCAGAATCTACCCAAACACTTAAGCTAATGGTTTCTGGCTGAGCCTGAGCAGTGTAAGAAACAAGGGAGAGCACATATTTGGAGCATTAATTTTAACTGACAGGGAGATCACAGATGTGGGAATTTAATAATGAGTGGGTTAATAAGAGTCAAATTTTGGGGACTTCATATTTCTAATACGTAATTAGATGGAGCGTTTTTAGCTGTCACTTGGTTGGTCATTGCAGATAATCCGGAGAGCCATGAAAGAAATCTTGGCTGAGAAAAATTTGGAATGGGAAACAGAAGTGAATTTCCAGTCTGGAGTTAATAGATTATCGACCCATTTAAAAGCTTTCTGGAGTAAAAAATTTAAATAACCTTTCTAAGCTGGTCTACAGAGGATACACAGAAGAACAGTTATTGATAGAGGATGCCTTTAAGATAGAACAAAATGCTCCCTGTGCAGGCAAAACAACCACCACCACAAAAACCAAACTGAAAACCTAAAAAAAAAACAAAACAAACCCAAAACACCTGGAAACAAATTCTTATTTATTTACTCAGTCCAGTTACTTTCTGTTGGGAGTTGGGATGGGGCTTTGGTGCCCGAATTCTACTATTCAGCCCTCTGAGATTCTCATCAGGGAGTTTACATAAAGATTAACAGCCAGGCAATACATAATAAAACACACTACTGGGGTGCCTGAGTGGCTCAGTCAATTAAGTGTCTGCCTTGGGCTCCGGTCATGATCCCGGGGTCCTGGGAGCTCAGTACTGGGCTCCCCGCTCAGTGTGGAGCCTGCTTCTTCCTCAGGCCTGTCCCCAGGCTCATGCCCAAGCACATGCACGCTCTCCCTCAAATAAACAAAATCTTTAAAAAATTATATATATTTAAAAAACACATTATTGATAGATGGGTACTTGGTAATAATCCTAATCTACTCATACCTGGATACCCCAGTATTTAAATTTTGGAATTTGAATATTCATATGTCCTTTAGTGGGGAATAAAAGATGGCTGGGCCCAAATCCAGCTTGTAGAGTCCACTATGCTTGTAGAGTCTACTGTAAGACATATTTTACCTAGTCTCCTTAGCTGATGGAGATCTTAGTAGATATACATCTCAAAAGAATAATCACTCCATTAATAAAACAATGTCTTGATTTCTAGCTTAATCAGATTATAACTTCACTCTCATTGGGCAAAACTTGTAGGAGAGAGAGATGAGTTCAATATATCTCATTTCCTTTCCTTTGGGTGAGGCTGAAGGTCAGACATGTTTTCCCAGCCCCAGCCTCTTTGCCCTCTGTTCCCCACACCACATACAGATGGACAGACACACACACACACACACACACCAAACACATAAATGTGTGTGTATGTATATCCATTCTCCTTCTCCTTTCAGGGGAAAGCCTTAAAACAGTGGTTTTCAAACTTTTTAAGCAGCAGAATCCATTTTCAAGTGACGTGATCTCACATAATTTACAGAGACAAGGGGCACTTTGGCTCAGGTCATCATCTTCAGGTCCTGGGACTGAGTTTCACATTGGGGGGGGGGGGCTTGCTCAGTGGGGAGCCTAATTCTCCCTCTCCCTCTGCTCTCCCCCTGCTTGTACTCTCTTTCAAGTGAATAAATAAAATCGTAAAAAAAATAAAAATATAAACATTTAAAAAAATTTATAGAGATAAAACGCTTTCTATATAGTCAGACTTAGCCTGGCAACGAAGGGATGGAAGAAGCTCCCCTCTTAACAATTCACTCACAAATATTTGGCATCTGATATCACCAATCAGTCCTTCTGGAGATGGATTCTGCTAGTTTAAAGATACAAGGACCCAAAAGAAGAATGCTTCAACCAAGTGACAGAGTAATATTTTTACAGAATTAGAAGTTAAGGCTACAACCTGGGCATTTTGTCATTCTCCTCGCACTGGGTAGAAAGAACAAAAGTTATTACATTTGGTTAGCTGCCTGAACCTGAAGGAAAAAGAAAAAGGTTTCTCTTCTCTCTGGGACAGAAGATAGCTGGAGCTCAGGGGATCCCCTTGGGTACCTTCTTGTTGTTGGGAGAGAAGAGTCCTCTATGGTTCTCTTGAATTCCTACATATCTTCCTGGCCATACCCTAGGCCACCATTTCTCAGGGTTATGTTGTCAGTAAGCAATGATAAGGGATGAGATAGTCTTCCCTATAGGAGTAAAGAACAGGCTTGCTTACTTACTGTTTGCTATAAAATGACAGACTCCTTAAGCTCAGTGTTCATTCCGCAGCTACAACACAAACCCACGGCGTGTATAACATCCATCTGGGCCCCAGTGGGTCACCCTCATAGTACTTGTGGGGTAAGGGGAACTGACACATACATGTGGAAGCTCATGATACTGTGCTGTGACTAATCAAATCTGTTGTCTCTAACCTAGAAGTCTCATGTCTTCTGCCAGCATCCATCAAACAGCAATAGGCTAACTACTCAGCTTATAAATACTATAAAACCAAATCCCAGGCCCCTTGCTGGTACTGCTAAATCTAGTAATAAATGTTAATGAAAGACTAAAGTGACCCTATACAGGCAAGACCAAAGATTCAAGACACCTAGGAATAAAGGAATAGGTCACGCCATCAGATAAGGAACCCTGAACTGCAGGTCGTAAAGAATAGGAATAGGCAGTGAAAGAAGAAATTATGAATAATAAAAATATTAACAAATAAATAATAAACAATGAATGAGGCTTCTACTTTTATTTTCCTCCTTGTTCTTATATTTACGTAAGTTTTAACTATGAAACTTTTCCCTCTATAATCATGTAAAGAATCTATTAAGAATTAGGCCTTAGAATCTTAAAATAACTATAGAAGGAATGGATATCACCAAGTAATTTTTTTTCTTTTTTAAAGATTTTATTTATTTATTTGACAGAGATCACAAGTAGGCAGAGAGGCAGGCAGAGAGAAAGGAAGGGAAGCAGGCTCCCCAGTGAGCAGGGAGCCCAATGAGGGGCTCGATCCCAGGACCCTGGGATCATGACCTGAGCCAAAGGCAGAGGCCCTACCGCACTGAGCCACCTAGGCGCCCTTATCATCAAGTAATCTTGAAGTCAGATATGGTTAAGTGAAAAACCTGATGACTTTTTTTTTAATGGATTCTGGCAATCTAGCATCCAGTTTCCTGCCTATTAGAACCCCAAGCTCCCATTTCTGGAAGAATTCCTCTTTATGAACTATGTTGGTAAGAGGGCAATATGGAGGTTAAGAGTCAGTTATTTCCTCTTTTTTTAAAAAAGATTTTATTTGACAGAGAGAGATCACAAGCAGGCAGGCGGAGAGAGAGGGGGAAGCAGGCTCCTCGCTGAGCAGAGCCTGAAGTGGGGCTCGATCCCAGGACCCTGAGAACACGATCCAAGCTGAAGGCAGAGGCTTAACCCTCTGAGCCACCCAGGCGCCCCAGTTATTTCTTCTCTTTACTCAGCAGAGTCAAAATCTGGCAAACAATCTAAGGCCAGCCAATTATATACCTACTTTCAGAATTTTGAATTTTGAGCAAATAATAGAAAGATAGTGGAAAAATTGTTTTTATGGCAGTGGCACCACCAGCAGCAAATAGTCAAGACTTTTCCCGCACTATAATTGCTTCCAGAGTCTCCAAAGCCTACCTAACAGAGAATGCCAGGGTTTCTGCTTGTTTGCCATGCCTGCTCCTCTTCCAGTCTGTGGTCAATACAATAAATTCCTGATATTCTTGCAATAAATTATTTTAGCTTAAGAGAGGACACATTTTGGTTGCTGGTAACCAAGAATTCCAGGAGATTCATTGTGATAATAGCAATACCAACAATATATGACAATACTGAATAATTTATCAAGAATTTTCAGGGGCACCTGGGTGGCTCAGTCAGTTAACCATCTATCTTCGGCTCAGGTCACGATCCCAGAGTCCTGGCATTGAGCACCAGGCTCCCTGCCCAGTGAGGAGTCTGCTTCTCTCTCTGCCCCTCACCCCGCTCTTGTGCTCTCTCTCAAATAAACAAAATCTTAAAAAAAAAAGTTTTCACTTTCTCTGTCTCACTATCCCCAACATCAGTAAGGTAGGTCAATATAATATTATGATCATTGTTATACACATACAAACATAAAAGTCTAAAGAAGTTGTGACTTGCCCAATGTCACACAATTAGTAAGAAGACAGAACTAGGATTCAAACCCAGATCTGTTTGACTCCAAAATCCATGTTATTTCCACTATTGCATACTGTTTCCCAGAGCAATGAGTGACTAAAGGCAACACTACTAAAAGAAATTTTATAAAAGATACAAAGCCACTTTATTTTTTAAAAATATTTTATTTGAGAGAGAGAGAGAAAGAGAGCGCACACGCGCACATAAGCACGGGAGCAGGAGGCAGAGGGAGAGGGAGAAGCAGGTTTCCTACTTCACAGGGAGCCGGATGGGGGGCTCGATCCCAGGACCCTGGGATCATGAACTGAGCTGAAGGCAGACACTTAACCAACTGAGCCACCCAGGTGCCCCATAAGCCAATCTAGAATAATATTTCATGATAAAAACTTACAGTATAATATTAAATTGTGATTCAACTTGAGTGCAAAATGAACTCATTTAATCCTGACACACCATTTTCCAGCATGTTAACCTTACATTAAGTATAGAATTTACGGTATTTAGCATAGATGGCATATTCTTAAGACTGTCTCTCTTAAATATTAATCAACCACATTTTTGACAGTTTAACAGAACAAAACTAAATTGTATGCTATATTATTACGTACTAAAATATTTAATATGCTGGCTATTTCAATGATATGAATCTTTTTTTAAACAGTTTATTTATTTGATAGAGATCACAAGCAGGCAGGGAGTCAGGCAGAGAGAAAGGGGGAAGCAGGTTCCCTGCTGAGCAGAGAGTGTGGGGCTCCATCCCAGGACCCTGAGATCATGACCTGAGCTGAAAGCAGAGGCTTAACCCACTGAACCACCCAGGTGCCCCAACAATATGAATCTCTGTAGTAAATGTTCCCTGGAGTAGCTACCTTATAATTTTCCCCTCTCAGGAAATGGTCTCAGTACATAAAATGAGCCTTTCAAGATCATGTTTGTGCTACAAGACCTTGTTCTCCTTAGCATAGATAACTGATTCAAAGGTATAGCACTCAACCCAAGCTAGGTCTATCAGATACTCTCTATCCAGGATTTGAAACTCTGAAACAGATTAGTGGTAGTCAGAGCTGAAGTCCAATGAAGGCAACATCCCAGACAAAGGCTAGAGGCCTTTGGGGTTGACATGGTTCTTGCATCTCCCAAATTTGACTGTCTTTCTCCTCTTCAGAAGGGAATTTTAATACAATC
>PISX010003310.1:122052-140178 GCA_004024625.1 Mellivora capensis
AAAAAAAAAAAAAAAAAAAAAAAAGATATGCTTCTGTAGGGGGCACCTGGGTGGCTCAGTGGGTTAAAGCCTCTGCCTTCGGCTTAGGTCATGATCCCAGGGTCCTGGGATCAAGCCCCACATCAGGCTCTCTGCTCAGCAGGGAGCCTGCTTCTGCCTCTCTCTCTGCCTGCCTCTCTGCCTACTTGTGATCTCTGTCTGTCAAATAAACAAATCTTTTGGGGCACCTGGGTGGCTCAGTGGGTTAAAGCCTATGCCTTCAGCTCAGGTCATGATCCCAGGGTCCTGGGATCAAGCCCTACATCGGGCTTCTCTGCTCAGCAGGTAGCCTGCTTCCCCTCCTCTCTCTCTGCCTGCCTCTCTGCCTACTTGTGATCTCTGTCAAATAAATAAATAAAATCTTAAAAAAAAAAAAAAAGACATGCTTCTGTAGTTCATTCAACACACATGGGGTAAGTGTCATGATGGCAGTACGCACTTTATACTACTGAAGTTTATTTATCTTGGAGTTTATTTTTTTAATGTGGAGATACACATATGTTTTTAGTTTTTATTTAAATTCTAGTTAGTTAACATACCATGTAATATTAGTTTCAAGTGTACAATATAATGATTAAACATTTCCATACATCACCTGGTGCTCATCACAAGTGCCCCCTTTTAATCCCCATCACCTATTTAACCCACTCCCCCCCACCTCCCTTCTGGTAATATCAGTTTGGTCTCTATAATTAAGAGCCTGTTTCTTGGTTTGCTCCCCCCTCCTTTTCCCCTCCACTCATTTATTTTGTTTCTTAAATTCCATGAACAAGTAGAAATCATATGGTACTACTTGTCTTTCTCTGACTTAATTATTTTGCTTAAATAATACTCTCTAGCTCCATCCAAGTTGTTGTAAATGCCAAGATTTCCCTCTTTTTATGGCTGGGTAATATTCCGTGTGTGTGTGTGTATACACACATCTTTATCCACTCATCAGTCAATAGGCACTTGGGTTGTTTCTGTAGTCTGGCTACTACAGATAATGATGCTACAAACGTTGGGGTGCATGTATCCCTCTGAATTAGTATTTTTGTATTCTTTCGGCATATACTACTGGAGTTTGAAGAATATTAATCCCATCCTGAAAAGCCTGGGCCGTACAGAAGGCAGGTTCCTCTCCACGTATGTACTCACCACTTTGTCCCTCCTTTGTCCTCTAAAATCTGCCCCCTCCCCCGCCACTCCATTAAAACTTAACTTGCTAAAACCACCAATTTTTAAATCCAGGGGACACTTTATCTTTTTTGGCCTCCCCACTACATTTGATACTCCTGACTGTCTCTTCTTTGTAACTTGTATCTTAGTTTCAATGACTTTAGTCCCTGCTGTCTTTCTTCCTTCTATACCTTAATCTCCAATGCACTTTTCTTCCTATCCTTTAAAATGTTGGTGCTCCCCCAGAGTTTCATCCTCTGTCCACTTTTCTTCTTAGTCTGCCCTCAACCTCTAGGTGTTATCAACCATACCATGACATCAACTATTTACTTAACAAATATTTGAGCACCTATGTTGTAGATGTTGGTAGTACAGCACTGAGTAAGACAGTGTCCCTGCCTTCATGAAGCTTAGAGCTTAGTAGCAAAGACATACATTAAGTCTTTCTTGCCTTTACAGAGATGATCAGTGTGTGAACCAAAGGAATGGAGTATATAACAGAGGTCCTTAACATAATGTAGGGCATTCGGGGAGGAAGTGGCATTAAAGTAAGAACTGAAGCATGAGTAGGAGAGAAAGAGTTAAAAGGCATTGGTACATTTCAGGCTCTGAAGGGAGACAGGTGCCTGGAGTGAAATGGCTAAGAGAGGGGCGCCTGGGTGGCTCAGTGGGTTAAAGCCTCTGCCTTCGGCTCAGGTCATGCATGATCTCAGGGTCCTGGGATAGAGCCCAGGGAGCCTGCTTCCTCCTCTCTGTCTCTCTCTCTGTCTGCCTGCCTCCTGCCTACTTGTGATCTATGTCTGTCAAATAAATAAATAAAACCTTTAAAAAAAAAATGGCTAAGAGAAAAGTGGTATGAAATCTGACTGAAACAGATTGGGATCACATCAGACATGGCTTTGAAACCCTGGTTAAGAATAAATATTCCTTACAAATCCATGATAATAAACCTCAAAAAAGCTTCAAAAATACTGTCAGCAATCATACCAATTCTACTCTTCACAAAAATTATTTGCCTCGACCTCTAGCTTCATCTTCCTCCTTCATTCTAGTGGATGATCTCATCTCCCATTTTCAGAGAGAACAAAGGCCTCTGGACAGAAACTCCTTTATTCTCTTGATTCCAAACAAACCTATATACCAACCTCTCTTCCTTCCCACTCTTACAGAAGAGAAACTGTCCTTCTCCCAAGAGAGATTAATTACCTTTACTTTAGATCTCATCTCAGGAATCATCTATCAATTATCCATTCTGTCTCATATACATTCAAGTGCTACACCTCAAATGAATTCTTTTTTAAATTTTTTAATTTAAATTCTGAAATAACATATGCTGTATTATCAGTTTCAGAGTTAGAATTTAGTGATTCATCAGTTGCATACAACACCCAGTGCTCATTACTTCAAGCGCCCTCCTTAATGCCCATCATCCAATTATCCCATCCCCACTTCCCACCTCCCCTGAAGCAAACCTCAATTTGTTTCCTATACTTAAGAACCTCTTATGGTTTGCTTCCCTGTTTTCATTTTATTTTTCCTTCCCTTCACTTATGTTCAACTGTTTCTTAAATTCCACATGTAAGTGAAATCATATGGTATTTGTCTTTCTCTGACTGACTTATTTTGCTTAGCATAATACATTCTAGTTCCATCCATGTCATTGCAAATGGCAAGATTTCATTCTTTTTGATGGTTGAGTAATATTCCATTACATGTATATATCACATTATATATATGTCACATATTAATATATCTCACATCTTCTTTATCCATTCATCTGTCAGTGGACATATGAGCTCTTTCCATATCGAATGAATTCTTCCTTCCAGTTTTTAAGCACACTTACAGCTCTCCAATTTAAACAAATAAAACCAAACGACCTTCATTTGACTTCCCTACCTTCTCCAGGGCCAAATTTCTCCAATGACTGTTTCAATTGTCTCATATCTTACTCAAGATAATCTGACTTCCATCTGTCTCCCTCCTCCTCTTTTTTTTTTGTCTGGAGTCTTGGAAGCTTGACTACCCTACATTCTCCTACAAATGGACCTTGAGAGCTTGTTTGGAAGTTCTAGCAGGGGAGCGCAGCTACTCGTATACCCTTGACCGAAGAACGGTCCTCTCCTCTATCGGGGAAGGTCGTCCTCTTCGACCGAGCGCGCAGCTTCGGGAGGGACGCACATGGAGTGGTGAGGGAGGAAGGGGACACCCGCCTAGCCAGCCAGATCAGCCGAATCAACCCTGGCGATCAACGGGGTGACAGATGTTGCAGCCAGATCACCCTCACATCCTTTTTTTTTTTTTTTTAAGATTTTATTTACTTATTTGACAGAAAGACAGTGATCACAAGTAGGTAGAGAGGCAGGCAGAGAGAGAGGGAGAAGCAGGCTCCCCGCCAAGCAGAGAGCCCGATGCGGGGCTCGATCCCAGGACCCTGAGACCATGACCTGAGCTGAAGGCAGAGGCCTAACCCAATGAGCCACCCAGGTGCCCCTCTCCTTCTCTCTCTTGCACAACACAGATCTGAAGGAGTTTTAGAATAAAGGCAAATCCCCCTAACTTGATTTAGGAGACTGTGCATGGGCAGGTCTCTAGCTACTTTTCCAGTTTCATCTTACACCATCCTCCCCCTAATGTTTGGTGCTCCAGCCATCCTGGTCTTCAATCAGCCTCCTGCACTTGCCACTCTATGGTAAGTAGGTCTCTGAATCAGGGCCTCTGTATCTGTTGTTCCATCTACCTAAGAGGCTCTACCTTAAGGTGCCTAATTAACATGTACTCTTATTTCAGCTCTCTGTTCATTTACCAGTTCCTTGGGGAAATCTTCCTGATTGGATGGTCAAATCATCCAACCCCTCACTGTATCAGATTCTTCTCTTTAATAATACCTACCACTGTTGCAATTTTACATTTCTTTTGTGTGACTGCTTGACTCATGTTTCACTCTCCTACTAGACTAAAACCAGAGCAAAGACTTTCTAATTTTGCTCATCACTGCAACTACAGAATCTAGCAAAATGCCTAGCATGCAGTGGGTCTCAGTAAGTATTCATCCAAATGGAGGAGTCAGAAAGCCAAATTGAGCTAGAGGAGTAAGTCAATAGTGAGCCAAAAAGGGGGGGGGGCAGTGAATCTACCCACCCTTTGGCTTTAACAGGGGGGAGAGAGGTATTATTTATTTATAGAGGAATGTTGAAACTAAGAATGGGTAGACTGGACTGGATGGTTAATTTAAAAACTAGAGAAGTTAAAACATGCCTAAATGCCAGACTCTGGTAGAGAAGGAGAAGTTAAAGATGCTCAACAGAGATGGAATAACCAACAGTATAACTTTCCTGACTAGGGTAATATTGAGGGAGCCAAAGCCCAAGTGAAAGTACTGGCTTTAGATGGAAAGAGGCAGCTCCTTCACTGTAACAAAAATTAAGAACTGTCAAAATAAGTATATAGATTTCATGGAGGAAATTTAAAAGTTAGACAGTTCTAAAATAATGTCTTCTATTTATTTATGGTATCAAAAAGGGGTGATATACTGAAAGTATAGATACTGAGAGAGGACTCATTGTAGAGGAAAACAGGACTCACCTGGCAAAGAACTGACCAGTAATGGGATATTTTCCAGCTGTGCTTAGAAACCTTGCACAAAAAGGTAAACAGATATTGATGCTTTTTATCAGATGGATGGGAAAAAAGGATGGAAGGTCATGAAAGCCTGGGGCACTGGAAAGGGAGTGAAGAGAGAGATGATTATCTCCTAAGTGGACAGAAAGAAGACAGTGGAGAGTTAAAAATAGGAAGGTCTGGAAGATGGGAGTTGTCAATGGGAGCTGTTGGGGGAAAAAAATGAGACAAAGCATGTAAAACACATTGCAGAATGGCTGGTTGAAAATAAATGCTCAAGAATTGTTTCTATTATTGAGAATTTAAGGCAGAAGGCTTAGATTATCCACAACAGACTGTAAAGATTAATGACTACCAGTAATTTACAATCTTGAAGAGTACTTGTACAGAAGTTGAGTCATTTTACTAAGTAAGCCCAGCTGACTGCTCAGCATCCAATCCTTAAATCAGCTTTTTTGGTTCTCTCACATAATTCTCAATAGGGCTTTAACATAAGCTTTTAAATTCTAATTATGCTTTAATTCACTTAACACGAGGCAACTGTAAACTGTAGTGGTACTCAGGAAGGTCTCCTGAGTCTCCTGACCCTTAAGGGTCTCCTAGACTTCATTAACACAAGAGCCAAAGCAATTAGGTATGAAAAGTAGTGACTATGACCTAGCCCTACTTTGTAGAGCTCTTCTGTTGTTTATCAAGTAATAAAATTAATCTAAACAAAAAGTAAAGGAAATAAAAAGGTGCTCAACCTAATTAAATAAGATGCTACTATGCACCAACTAGAATGACTAACATTATAAAGACTGACAATACTGAGTGTTGATAAGGATGTAGAGTAAAAAACTAATACACAGCTGGTATAAGTGTAAACTGGCACAGCCTTGGAAACTAAATAACAGTATTAAAGCTGAGTGTATCATAACCTATGACTCCAAAACGCCACTTTTAGGTATTTCCCAACAGAAATGCATACACGTGCATATCTGAAGACATGAACAAAATATACAAAAATGTTCAAAGTAGTATATCCTGGGATGCCTGGATGGCTCAGTTGGTTAAGTTCGGCGCAGTTGTAATCTCAGGGTCCTGGAATCCCGTCCCGTATCAGGATCCTTGCTACACATGGAGCCTAATTTTCCCTCTGCCTGCTGCTCTCTCTGCCTGTGCTCCCTCGCTGACAAATAAATAAAATCTTAAAAAAAAAAGTAGTACTATTCTTCATAGTGCTAAATGAGAAATAACTCAAATGTCCATAATGATAGAATAGATAAATTGTGGTATATTTATACAATGGAATACTAAATACAATGAGGATGTACTAGAGCTACACAGAACCACATAATAAATATCACAAAAATAATGTTAGCTTTCAGAAACCAATACCCAAGATTATATACTGTATGATTCCATTTATATAAGTTCTAAGGAAAAAACAAATCTATGATGATAGAAGTTAAAACACTGGTTACCTTTGGAAGGTGGGTAGTGATTGAGAAGAGTGGAAAGGGGGACCTCTGATATACTCTTCATGTTCTATTTCTTGGTGGTGATATGTTTATTTTGCAATAATTCATTGAGCTACAGGTTTATTATTTGTATCCTTTCAGTGATTCCTATACTTCACTGGAAAGTTTACTTTAAAAACAAAAGGCTAAAAATGACTGCAAGGATGATGAAGGAAAAGGCTCCATAAGAAGCTGAGGCTGCTGGCTCTGAAGAACCCCCATTGGCCAACTATGTACAGAGTTGGCTGCCAGGCTACCGAAAGATGAAATGACCTAAATCATATTTATCTAAGATCACAAAACTAATTAATGGTAGAGCAGGAACTGGAATTCAGATATTCTAATTTCACCACATTCTCAACTTCCTGTAAGAATGTTCCGGGGGGGGGGGGGGCGCGCCTGGGTGGCTCAGTGGATTAAGCCTCTGCCTTCAGCTCAGGTCATGATCTCAGGGTCCTGGGATCGAGTCCCGCATCGGGCTCTCTGCTCAGCGGGGAGCCTGCTTCCTCCTCTCTCTCTCTCTCTCTCTCTGCCTGCCTCTCTGACTACTTGTGATCTCTGTCAAATAAGTAAAATATTAAAAAAAAAAAAAAAAAAAAAAGAATGTTCCTGGGTATGTACAGAAGGGTCCTTGTCATTCAGGCACACATTATTTTGATTCCCAAAATAATGAGGTCATATGGGGAAGCAAAAATAGTCACAACATAATATTCACTAAAGGACAAGAACATTTACAAAATTGGTTCCCACTCAAACATTCTTCTTCTGGCTCAGACCAGTTTGTTTCTGCCAATTCCCACCAACTGCCCTTGTCAGTCATTCTTGGTGAGTCTCTCTTGTGTTACAATGTTAAACGGAACAATACAAGTACAATGTAAATCAACTGCAGACTGAAACTGCACATCTTGAAAAAGATGCAGTATTCCAGGAAGTTGGCAGAAGTTCTATTGGAGAATACCCGAATAACATGTAAAGCCATTGACAAAGAGAGAATCCAACATATTAAGGTCAGTTAACCACTGTGGAAGAGATCCCTGGCTGTTCCACCCAGTATCTATTTTACCTTTCCTACTAAGTAACAGTAACAGAATCCTGATTTTTCAGTAACTTTATTTCTATAACAGTAAATAAACAGAAGTTAATGTAGTCTAAAGCTAAGTCCAAGAACCAGATATGAATCAATTTTTAAACCCAAAGAGCTAAACAGAGAGTTTCAGAAAATCCCCTTTTTCAAGTAAACAACTGATACTGCAACCTAGTTGCACCCTATCTCCATAAGGAATGAGGCAAAGCTTCACCATGCTGGTGTGGATAGACAAAACCATATACCTAAGAGGGAGTGGGAGGGTTGTTGGAAACAAATTTGAGCGCTGGTGAATGGTGTTCACCCTTTACAAGCAGGCACTTGTTAAATGCACCAGTAATATGAAGTCACTGGTGTTGTAAATATAAAAAGGTTAACAAAAAAGGCACTTGAATGTATACATGAAAATAGATACACGAAAGTATATTACACACAATACTGAATTCAGACGTTCACAGCTATTTCGGTACAAAAGCCTGGAAAGATTTAAAGGCATTTGGACAGATATCTACTGCATTCATGCACCATGCCAGGAGCTGATGAACAAAGACAAGAACAAAGTCAAGAGTTTGCTTAAAGAAACCAGAAGCTAGTATCTTCATATAAATTTTAAATTCCTGTCCTGTTTGCCATATTCTCATGAGAACCACTAGATAAGCAAATGAGGTTTTGCTATTATTCATACGCACATCCTTTTGTCTTCTTTAAAAACAGAACCACGGTTACAAAAGAGAAACACTCCCGCATCTCCTTAGATGCGCATTTTTTAGAAATAAAGCTTACGGAATAAAAAAATAAAATTAATCAAGTGACTTTCCTACGTCCTTTGGTATAAGAAGTCATGGAATTTAAAAAACAAACAAAACAGAAAACATCTCTAGTGCACATGCTCCGTGTTAAAATCCACTCTTTTCATAACCCACCTTTCGCCGACGTGAAGACTTTCATTAATGCGCCACACATCAAAGACAGAACAAAGAGCTCTTCTTAATCACAGAGGCGCACAGGGGCCTTAAAAGACTGCGCGGTATGATCGGTGACTGTTTCTGCTCGAAATTAACACGTACAGGAGAATCTGTCTCCCAACTAGCTCTTCCCGGCTAACACAGAGGAGGGGCGGGGATCCTTATTTAAGAGGAGCTGATTTCAGGCCAGCTGTGCCTTTCCCTTCTTTGGGGGCTTCGGGTTGGGCTGTGCCAATGGGCTTCTCCGCACAAGATCTCACGACACCTTAGCGACTCGCCAATGGAGGGATCCTCGCCTCACAAAGAGATAACTAGGGCAGAGCTGTTACACAACCGATACGCGACGCCGAATGCCAGCCCGGGGAGTCCCCCAGGAGTGGGACTTGGGAGCCACAGCATCCGCAGACGAGGAGACGCTGCGGCTCGAGAACGGCTTAAAGCGACCCTCGACTAAACAGCAGCTTGGCCGGCGTGCGAAAATGGAAGGAAGGGCGAGGGCCGAGGAAGAGAGCCGCGACCCGCCGGGCACGGTTTCGGCCCACGGAGCCAGGGGCGCGAGTCCCGGACCCCCTCCCCCCTGGCGTCCGTCACTCCCACAAAGGCGGTACCTGTTTCCGCATGTTATTCATGACGCCCATGAAGCCCGCCAACAATTTAGCTTCTTCTCGAGCAGCAAGTTTCTTCTCGGTCTTCTTCTTGCTGCTCTTCTCCACCCCGGAGGCTGCCATCCTCCGTCAGCTCGGTTCACGCCCGGGGCTGGCCGGGCCGAGCGAGGGGTTGCACGCTCCGGGCACGCTGGGGCTTCCGTTTACCAAACAGCGCGGCCGGGACTGCGGCTGCAGCGCCCTGCTGCCCGCGCGGCCACTGCGGAAGGACAAGGCCTGGCGGCCCCCTCAGAAACTCACCGGGAGGCGACGTCGCGGGCTCGGCAGCGTCCCGACAGAACCGGAGCCGGGCCGACGAGTCTGCGCACTTGGCTCGCGGGGGCGGGCGCGCTCCGAGGGAAGCAGGGGGCGAGGCCTGCGCGTCACAGCGGCGCGCGGCTCATAAGGGAGCAGGGGGCGAGGCTTTCGCGTCACTGCTGCGCGCCTCTCCCGGCGACGCGGGGCGGGTCTCCTGCTTTTGTCGCCGCCGGCTGCCGGCCGGGTTTGGGCCTTCAGCGGCTCCAAGGGCGTGCGCGCTCTTCCGTTTCCCCAAGCCAGGTTTTACAGATTTAGGTTATGTGGCGAGACTTTTTTTGGATACGTAGACAGTATCTCCCCTTAGTGTAAGCACCACAGGAAGCGGGTTGGTGTTTTCTTCCCGGCAGCATCACAGCCTGGCAAATTGTAGACGCTCAATATGTGTTTACTAAATGATGAAAGTTGACTACGTTACTGCAAGTGAAAGGCATCGTACATGGAACACAAGAGCTATTTGCTTGAGATTTATCAAAACAAAAACACACAGTCCCGTTGGTGTCTCCTTGATGTGGAATGCGGGCTTACTTAGGCTGGTTTCCTTAGTGTTTGAAACCAGATGAGGTATCAGCTCCAGAAAAATCTTCAGTTAGCCCAGTTAGTCTTCCCCAAGTATTCTACCGTGACGCGAAACTCAGTCACAGGACTCATGAAAAGGCTTTTTTTTTTTTTAAACGATAACAATCTGTTCTTTCTAGTGTATGGTAATAATACAAGATTATTTGAAATGGTACATTATTTTACATTCTGAAAATTTTCTCCATATCCTAGGTCTATATAGGCATATACAGAGACATTTTATGGACAGTAATTTACACTATTGAAGCATTATGCTTTCTCTTGACAAACAATATGCAATAACTCACATGAAAGCAGGTGGCATATAAGCCTCCATTTTTATGAAAGAGTAAGGGATTGATGTCTATGGGCCCTTTATCTTTCTTCTTTTAATCTAGAGGTTTCCATATCTTCTATTTTAACTAGTCAGCAATTTGAGGTTCTAGAGTGGACCCTGGCAAGAGAAACAATTTGTTCTTCGTGAAATAAGAAACAAGGATAATTTAGTTTGTTTTATTTTTTACTTATTTATTTTTTAAGATTTTATTTATTTATTTGACAGAGCTCACACGCAGGTAGAGAGGCAGGAGGGAGCAGGCTCCCCGAAGAGCGGAGAGCACGAGGCAGGGCTCCATCCCAGGATCCTGGGATCATGACCCCAGCGGAAGGCAGAGGCTTTAACCCATTGAGCCACCCAGACGCCCCTTTAGTTTGTTTTATTAAAAGACCTAGAACACTGAAGAATAAGAGTGTATTTAAAAATTTATTTTCATTGAAAGGAAGTAGAAACCTGTCTTTTAACTCTAAGGCCTTGGGAGACATTATGGATCCACGATTCAAAGGCAGAAATGCAGGTGATGAGATGGACTACTATTCTGTAACAAGGCAAAGGAAATAAGGAACAGCAATCATCCTACTTGATGTCAAAACAGTTCTTTCACATACTGCAGAATATACCTCATTTTATTCTTCTTCACTTCATTGCACTTTGCAGGTATTGCTTTTTTTTTTTTTTTTACAATTTAAAGATTCGTGGCAACACTGTGCTGAGCAAGTCTATCAGTACAATTTTTCCAACATTTGCTCATTTTGTGTCTGTGTGTCTCATTTTGGTAATTTAGCAGTATTTCATATTTTTCATCATTATTATATTTGTTATGGTCCTCTTGATAGTGATCTTTGACGTTACCATTCTAATTGTTTTGGGGTATCACAAACCGCCTCTGTATCAGATGGTGAATTGAATAAATATGTGTGTTCTGGATTGTTCCACCAACCAGCTGTTTCCCTGTCACTCTCTCAGACCTCCATATTCCCTGAGACGCATCATTATGGGAATTAGGTCAATTGATAGCCCTATAATGGCCTCTAAGTGTCCAAGCGGAAGGAGGATTTACAGATCTGTCAACTATAAGTCAAAATCTAGAAATGATTCAGCTTAGTGAGGAAGACATGTTGGAAGTAAAGGAAGACATGAGATAGGCCCAATGCTAGGTCTCTTGTACCAAACTGTTGGCCAACTTGTGAATAAAAAGGAAAAGTTCTTGAAGGAAATTAGAAGTGTTACTCCAGTGAGCACACAAATGATAAGAAAGTGAAACAGCCTTACTGCTTACATGAAGAAAGTTCTAGTGGTCTAGATAGAAGATCAAACAAGTCAGAGCACTACCGTAAGCCAAAGCCTAATCCAGAGCAAGTTTCTAACTCTCTTCAGTTCTGTGAAAGCTGAAGAGGCGAGGAAGCCACAGAAATTTTAAGCTGGGGATGTTGGTTCATGAGACTTAAGGAAAAAAGTCATCTCCAACATATAAAATTGCAAGGTGAAACAGCAATGATGTAGAAGCTATAGCAAGTTATTTAGAAGATGTAGCTAAGATAATCAATGAAGGTGGCTATACCAAGCAACAGATTTTCAATATAGGTAAAACAGCCTTCTATTAAAAGAAGATGCCATGGGACTTTCATAGATAGAGAAGAAAAAGCAATGCCTGGTTTTAAAGTTTCAAAGGACAGGGTTACTCTCTTGTTAGGGGCTAATGAAGCTGGTGACTTTAAGTTGAAGCCAATGCTCATTTACCATTCCAAAAATCCTAGGGCTCTTAAGAATTATGCTAGCTTTACTCTGTGCACTATTCATGGAACAACAAAGCCTGGGTGATGGCACATCTGTTTACGACATGGTTTACTTAATATTTTAGGCCCACTGTCGAGATCTGCTCAGAAAAAATGATTCCTTTCAAAATATGATTGCTCATTGACAATACTCCTGGTCTCGAGAGCTCTAACAGAGATGTAAAACAATAGTAATGTTGTTTTCATGCCTGCTGACACAACATCCATTCTGCAGCCCATGGATCAAAGAGTAACTTTGTTTTTCAAGTCTTGTTATTTAAGAAATACATTTCATAAAGCTATAGCTGCTATAGATAGTGATTCCTCTGATGAACCTGAGCACAGTGAATTGAAAATCTTCTGGAAGGGATTCACCATTTTAGATGTCATTAAGAACATTTGTAACTCCTGGGAAGAGGCCAAAATGTCAACATTAACGGGAGTCTGGAAGAAAAATTGATTCTGATCCTCACAGATGACCTGGAGGGGTCAAGACTTCAGTGAAGGACAGAACTGTTGAAATGGTGGAAAGAGCCAAAGAACTAGAAGTGGAGCCCAAGTGCCTGGGTGGCTAAGTCAATTAGACAGAGGAAACCAACTGGCTCTTGGTTTCGACTCAGGCCATGATTCCATGGCTCATGAGATCGAGCCCCATGTTGGGTTCCCCGCTCAGTGGGGAGTCTGCTTGAAGATTCTTTCCCTCTCCTCCTCCTTTGTGCTCTTTCTCTCTCTCTCTCCCTCCCTCTCTCTAAAATAAATAAATATTTAAAATAAAGAAGACATGATTGAACTGCTGCAATCTCATCCTTTATCCATTTTTCTATTAGGGGACATGTAGCTTGTTCAGACTTTTTTCTATCACCAAAACATAGCTACTCATATATAAATACATATCTCCTTGTATATGTGTGTACATTCTAAGTAAAGCCCATATTGTGGAATTGCTTAGAGAAGAAATATGCAACTTTACGAGGTTTTATCAAATTTTTCTCCACAGTGGTTGTACCTAATTATATTCTTGCCAGCAATGGATAAGTGCTCAATAAACTCAGAACCCCAATTTTTTTTTACACAGCTCATAATCATAAACAGTAAGAAACTGGGGGATTTAAGCTGACAATTAGTCTTAATTATTGAAACCATTTTCCTTCAATAAAGTCAACAAAAGTTAACATTTACTGAAAACTTACTATATCGTAATCACTGTTACATATTTTCTCTATATCATTCCCTTCATCTTCATTGTAAACTCCCTTCCCCTATGTTCATCTGTTTTGTTCTTTAAAATTCCACATATTAGTGAAATCATGTGATATTTGTCGTTTTTCTGACTAAGAATCCTGCCACAAGAGGGAGCAATTGACTAATTTATTTCACTTAGCATAATACCCTCTAGTTCCACCCGCATTATTGCAAATGGCAAGATTTCATTCCTTTTGAAGGCTGGGTAATATTTGTGTGTGTGTGTGTGTGTGTGTGTACACACATCTTTATTCATTCATCTGTCGATGGACATCTGGGCTCTTTCCATTTCTTGGCTATTGTGGTCATGCTGCTATAAAAAAGCATCTAAAGATTTAATAGGTTTACTTATTATAGCTGGTTTACAAGATAATTTCTCAAATATAACATATATAAGTAACATATATAAAATAAAAAGATAATTTATCAAATATAACATAACATATCAAATAACATATAACAAATAAATATAACATATAAAATAACATATGTAAAATTAAAACATATATAAATATAACATTTATTGAGTGCATACTCTGTGTCAAGAACCATACCACTATCTCCCCATTTTACAAAAAAAGAATACAAGACTTAGGAAGGTCAAGAAAGAGCTAGTAAACAGCAGTGTCCAGGTGGGAAATTAAATCTGCCCAACCGTAGTGTTCAAGTACTCAACAACCATGCTATCCACCTTTCTGAATTAAATTTATTGTTGAAATTTCTATACTGTGTGGAAGGTAATCAAAAAAATGAGCGAACATTTATCTCACATTTTCTGTGTGAAAACTACTGTAGCAGAAGTCAAAGAAATATAACATGGCTCTGGGCTCCTTCACTTCCCCAAAAGCCTAGATTCTATTAGGATTACAAGACACCTGAAAGCATCAAAGGCATCATGGTAGCAAGTGAAAATAGTCAGGTGAAAGGTTTGTAAGTGTGTCTTTTCATCTATCCAGATCTTTTGCTGCTCTCAGGAGAGAGAAAATGAATGAACATTTAGAAGATATCACTTAATTTTGTTGGACTCATACTGTTTTCTTAGCTTTTCTAAATGTCAGAAGACCTTTGATCCCTTTGTGAAGATACCTGATGAATGGAGGGATCATTCACCTGGAGAGAAGAGTCCCAAGGGGACAGAGGAAACTGGTAACAAGCTTGTAGACCTTGGGATCACCTTTCCAAAAAGAGCATTAGATCTGAATCACGAGAGTGGAAGCTTAGGTGTTGAGGAAACCGTTATCAACATGACAGGCCCCCAATTTTTTTTTCAGTGTTGTTTAAAAAATTCCTAATAAGATTGAACATCTTTTCATATGTTTATTGGCCATCTGAGTTGTTTCTATTATGAATTGCCTATTTATGTTCTTTGTTCATTTTTGGTTTTTGATTTTATAAGCATTTTCCGCTGAGGTGAGTTTTAGGCAAATTGAGTTCGGGATAATGTAAGTCATTGAAGATGTATGATGAAGTCCCCAAGGCAAGAATACAAATGAGCAAAAGTAGATTACTGATTCATGTAGCTCAAAGAGAAACAGGATCTTGCAGAGACAGAAAAGAAGTATTTGAAGTGACCTAGAAAAACGTGTCCTCATATGATCCTTACCAGTCACACTTCCTTTTACAATACAATTTTGTGTGGCATGCACGACTGCAGGAAGTCCAGTTTTTGTTTTGTTTTTTTTGCTTTGTTTTGTTTTGTTTAGTTTTTGGAGTCTTCTTCCTCAAGTACATTCAAGAAGCCCCAAGGGAGCTGATTCATGTCCAGATGTCTGCCATTCTAAGTATTATTCTTTTCTTAGCAAACCCAAAATCAGTGTGCCCCTTGAGGCTGGAGGATTCCACAGAGCTGCTCCTGATGCTGTAACTCCAGAGTGCGCTGCTGAGACAGGGTTGGCTAAGATGCCTGGTATACTGCTTTCTGAAATCAGAGCAGTCTGAAGACATGCCCTGACTAGGCCATGTTCCTGCTGCCCAGGGACCGTCTGCATCATCACTACTGCTGCAGGAACTGAACCTCAGTATAGCTGTCTGCTGACCCTGGCCAAGCAAGCCAAACAGCTGTGGCTCTAATTATGCCACCAAGGATATTGTAGATCCTAGTCCAGACCATGGCTGTTCCTCATTGCACAGGGGAGAAGTGCACAATTCATTGTCAATTGCGATCTATGCTGAATATAGCCCAGCCTTACCACCTTCAAGTGCTCATGGTACACACAGACCTGGTTGGCCTCCAGCTGGGGGTCCTGGGGACATATTCACTAATGAATCCAGATTTGGGATTGACTTTTCCCAGCTCATCTCTTCTCCTATCTTTCCCCATCCTCATGGTAAATCATCTCCTAGGGATATTGTTGCTCTTCCCTGTTGCCTAATTTGGGTTGGGCTGTCCAAGTCCATCTAATGATATTGATTCTTCTGATCTTGAGAGAGAAAGGAACAAGTACTCACTTCCATTCCTTCCAGAAGTGCTGTCATGTGTTGAGGGCTCTAACCAAAACACCCTCTTTCCCAGCAACATCTCTGTTTTCAACAGTAATGAATACGTTTGGGGGTGGGAGGGAGCTGTCGAAATGTCCTGTGGCATTACGAAAGCACCTTCTCTCACTACTAACTAGGCAAAGTTAACCTGCAATGTTGAATTCCTAACAGAGGTGGACTACCCATGATGTTAATGAAGCTTAAGGGTTACTTGCCCTGACTCCTTCCATGCAACAGGAAGGGCCCTCACCATGTAATCACATGTTCATATATTTTCATAAAAATTGCAAAAGTTAGATATTTTTCTATTGTTTTTCTTGAAGAAGTTTTCTCCCCCCAATTATGTGACCATTGTGCTCTCTAAAACCTGGATCTAGGGGGAGACAAGATGGCAGGGAACTAGGAGGAGGCGCCGTTTCAACCTGTACTCTAAAGTGAGCTGATTACCTACCAAGGAACTCTGATCACCCATGAAATCAGCCTGAGATTAGAATTATACACTTCTGGATCTCTACGGGGGCAGAAGACACCAGTGGGCAGGTAAATCAGAGTGGGAACCTTGGACTGGTACCGGAAGATAAACAAAAGGGGGAGGGAGCCACCAGAAGCGACCCACTGGAAAGTAATACCCCAATATGAGAGTTCCCTGTGTCTGGTGACCAGCATTAACTTGGAGTCTGGTTGAAAGCACTCAAAAAGAGCAAAGGATCGTGGGGGGAAATTGTGGGAATCGGGGCGGTTGGGGACAGGGGTTAAGTCCCCGGACCCAGACAACCATCCCTGGCACTGAGCCAGAGTGAGTGCAGTGAAGAAACCAGGTCTTGGTCCCTGAGCCACGAGCGTGCAGCCTAAGAGTGCCTGGGAGCACCTGGATGCACCTGGGGGGCAGCTCCCGTGAGGGGCCGGGAGCCTCGCTGGCCTGGAGCCTCGCCAGCTGGCAGAACCACAGCCCTTGGCACTACCCACGCGTGCAGGCCGTGCGACCAGAGTCTGAGTCGCGCCCCACACCCTCCCCGGAGAGAGGCATGTGCAGGCGCCAGCCCGGCACTCTTGGACCCGGAGAGTCTGAGCGCTCCCAGCCCGGGCCAGCAGGAAAATCTCAGGGCGCGATCGCTGCTTGGAACCTCTTTGGCGGTCTGGAGCTGCCCAGACAGCCGCTGCTGTTGTGGTTTTGGGTACAAGCAGGAGTTCCTGTGACCCCAGGGACCACAACTGGGAACGTGCTCTGCCTGCAGCCAAGGGGGAATTTATGTGCTCTGGAGCACCCAGAGGGGAACAGACTGAGGCTTCTCTCTGAGAGGGAGGTCTGGGTGCAGTTTGCTTTCCTCTAAACCTCCAAAAAACCATCCAAAGCCGACAAGTCAGAGAAAACAAACAAACAAACAAACAATAAAAAACAAAAACAAAAAAATACCTCCAGAGAACAAAAGCCTGAAAAACCGGTTTCCTCAGAACCCACCCCCTGGAGGGGGGGCGGGAGGACTTAACTCAGGAAACACTGCCTGAAAACCCACGAGGCAGGCCCCTCCCCCAGAAAGCCAACCAAGAAAAAAAAAAGGCTAGACAACCACCACTACTTCATAGATACAACCTTTATTTTCAATTCATTCCCACTATTCTGGTTCATTTTTTTTATAGATAATTTTTTAACCTAGTTACCATCACAGTGAGATGTCAAGTACATCAAATTCCATAATAAACTTTTAACCTGAACTTTTTGATACATATACCTGTGTTTTTCTTTTGCTTTTCTATTTTTTAATTTTTAATTTTATTCTAGTTTAGTTTAGCTTATTCTTTTTTATTTTTATTTTTTAATATTCATATAGAGTTAAACTTCAAGGTAATCCCCTTTCCCCAATCAATGCTACCCCTATAGGTAAACCAATTTTTTTTTTTAATTTAAAGATTTTTATTTATTTATTTGACAGAGAGAGATCACAGTAGACAGAGAGGCAGGCAGAGAGAGAGAGAGAGGGAAGCAGGTTCCCTGCTGAGCAGAGAGCCCGATGCGGGACTTGATCCCAGAACCCTGAGATCATGACCTGAGCTGAAGGCAGCAGCTTAACCCACTGAGCCACCCAGGCGCCCTATAGGTAAACCAATTTTTAATCCCCCTCTATCTTAGTGTTTCTGTGTATTTGTGTTTGTCCTGGTAGTATATAAATCTTATACTTGGGGTTCTTTTTGACGAGGTTCTCTTTTTTTGTTTTGTCTTTATATATATATATATATATATATATTTTTTTTTTTTTTTTTTTTTTTTTTTTTTTTTTTTTTTTTTTTTTTTTTTTTTTTTTTTTTTTTTTTTTTTTTTTTTTTTTTTTTTTTTTTTTTTTTTTTTTTTTTTTTTTTTTTTTTTTTTTTTTTTTTTTTTTTTTTTTTTTTTTTTTTTTTTTTTTTTTTTT